>VZTM01025084.1:6081-63519 GCA_013400555.1 Jacana jacana | reverse complement strand
CCCCCCCTCCCCATTCTTCTCAGTTTTCCTGATCTTCAGCATTTCCTGAGAACCACTCACACAGTCAGGTGCTTAGATGGATAGAATACATGACACCATTTAAAACGAGAGATGCAGCCCTGGTTTCACTGGTAACCGACAAACCTTTTCCTCCTGGGAAAGCACCTTTCCCTTTTTGCCCGGGCAGAGCAGGTACATCAGCATTAGTTAACAACAAAACCAAGGGACTCACCTGCTACCGTCAGCTTCGCCGTCCTGCTGACGATGGTCCCCAGGCTTTCCACGGTCGCCACGCACTGGTAATATCCTTCATCAGGTTTATTATGCTTGGAATGCACCACGCTGTTTATTAATAAAGATCCGTCCGGTAGCAGCTGGCGGCGGTCATCTGACACCAAGTTTAGAAAAGTCCCGTCCTTCTTCCATTCAATTTTTGGAGAAGGCTCACACTGAGCTGAGCAGTTCATGATCACAGAAGCGCCGCGAACCGACAGGACGTCCGTTGGCTCCACCAGAAAGTAAAAAGGAGTGAAGGTTCTCACGAGGGATCCTGTAACACACAAACCACACCACCCAAATTTCTGGGTTAGCCTTCTGCAGTTTTTAAACGTTAAATGCACCTTCACTCCAGAATATCCCACTGTGCACAAGAACTACGGCTGCTCGCAGTACCGTCTCCCCGCACACGTTAGACATACCTTGGTCTATAGGGCAGCACTTTTGGCTTTGACTGTTCACATGAGGGGACTCTGACATTCCAAGAGGTTTTCACCCCAGCAACATGCTCATCTGCTGGCATGGGAGTCAACACAGCTCAGAGTCTCAAGCAGCCATCGCAGACCGCCGTCTGCAACGTCACCTAATACACACGCTCGAGTACCACGCGTGTCACCAACGACACACGCTCTTAGGGCTGTCTCCTTGGCTGCTTGTGGGTGGGTATGGCTGCCACACCACTGTACTGCAGTAACTGGTTCTGTGTAACGAATACTAACAAACAAATAATTCAGTCCTCAAGAGAAAGAGTCTCCAGTTCTGAGCTTAACGTCAGGCAAGTGCCATAAGACTGTTGGTTTTTAACTTCCATTCTAGTTCAGGATAAACACAATTATTTATCCACTTTAAGTATTCCCACAAGACCTCTATAATTAACCTCTACTTTCCATTAAGAATAGAATTTTAATTACTGTACTTCTGGTGTATTTGGCCAAGCAGAAAGATTGTGTGTCGACATCACTTTGACTTGTCTTAACTTAATCATCCATAGAAAAAGAGAAGGAAGAAAGTCTTTCAGGAAGAAGAGTTTTCCAAAATCAGCGCAATGTTGGGTTGAGAGACAAAAGGTCTCTGTTTTTAAAGCCAACATTAGACATAACATCAAGGCTCCCCCACCTCTGGTTCTGACAAGCTCCACCACTCCTCCACGTGAGGACTAGGAGTGGGATGTGCATCCAAACCACCATGGCAATGGAGATTGAAACGCTACTTGCTCCTACCAGCAAACCCGAACCACGAGCGCACAGACTCAAAGGTTGAGAGCACTTTTGAGGCCAGTTACTTCAACCCAGGGCTACAACTCCTCCTATCTTGATACAAACCCAGCTGCAAGAGGAGACACTTCAATGCCAGCTGAAAACAGCGCAGCCAAACTTACCAGATCTTTTTGCAAGGCCTACAAAATAACTGTTTTCCACAGAAGCCAAACACCAGCTCCAATGTAAAAGCACATTTTCCAAGTTCTAGCAAGTGGTATCCCTATGATTTAAGCCAACTCCTTTTTGCCCCGGTGGGTGTGGAGAACTGGCTGTTCTCCTGTTGGCCAGGCTGGATGGAGCTATGAGCAACCTGCCCTGGCAGAAGGTGTCCCTGCCCTCGGCTGGGGGGTTAGAACTGGATGATGGAACTTTAGGGTCCCTTCCAACTCTAACCATTCTATGATCCCATGATCTTGCCCAACAGCCTTCTGCATATTTAAGGACTTAAATCCTTCTCTAGCCTTTTTACTTAGGCTTCACATTTCTTGTTCAGTACTAGGTAAACAGTAGGGCTCCAATAACCGTGAATCCTCTCCAACCAGCCCAGGTTCCTCCTGAAGTGCCACAACACGATGAAGACTCCCAGCAGAGACAAGATCAGTGTCAGGTGTGGGTAGAACATCATTTCACACATTTTGGAGGCTCTCCAACTCCCTTCTTTATCCCTCCCAACACAGAGGCATCAGGCTTTAGCACAGAAGCATAACACCACTAACTACATCGATCTGCAATCCCTTCCCCACCATAATCCCCAGATCCTTCTCTTGGAAACCACTAAGAGGCCGGTTCTTTTGCACCTCATGTTTGACTAGCTGATTACTGCTGCCTAACTTGAACTTTCACTTGGCTCCTCCAAATTCTTCCACCTTCCAGAAAAGCAATTTGGAACCCTAACCTTGTTCTCCCTCTTGCAGCTTTCAGTGGTGTGAAAATGTCCCCAATTAGCTGATTCTATCACCCGGGCTGAGTGAAAGACCTCTAGTAGAAGATTACTCAGAGCACACAAGTGCCAAATCCCACGCAAAGGAGCCTTTAAATACCATAATCTTTCTGCTTCTCTCAATGTTTAGTTTGTAGCCAGCCTACATCAGCTAAGACCTTGTTTCCCAGCTTCCTTACAGGAGTGTAATGGGATGGCAGCTGGTGAGAAAAAATTAGGGGAAGCTGCTTGAGTTTTTCCTATGAATCTTCTGAAAATTATTTCCTTGACAATTCCATACCAATTAACTCTCCTGCCCACGTTACTTTCAGAAGGTAGAAAAAAGCCCACCCCTCAGTTTTTGCAAGAACTGAAGTCGAGCTGCCTACTGTTACACAGCCTCAGCTCCCTCTCTCCTCCCGTTTGAAATGGTTTGGGTATTGCAAGTCCTCCTTGTACCTCACCTCTCCTCCAATCCTCACAATTAACCACAGCTTGGAAATGGTTTCAGCCAAGATAAACCTCCTCCCGCACAACTGGTTTGAACGTAGTGAATGAAGAGCTTTCAGCCTGTCTTGCTCAGCCCAGCTGGCCTCTCACCCCTTACAGGTGAGGAAAAGCCGAGAACAGTACCTGTAAAGAGGCTGCTCAAGAGGGAAGAAGCTCCCCTTCGTTATTCAGTTAATTTCTGGAAGACACAAGCATTCCAATATCGAACAGAATTTAAGGTGTGTGCTTTAACAGCTGCCTGACACGAGCTCTTTGGAAATTACAGCGTTCAGGAAAGTAACTTCAGACAAAATCACTCTGATCTCAGTTCTACTTAGTGCAGATGAATCATCCCAAGCTGGTGCACGGCAGTAGGTGGCTGAACATTTCCCTGCTACTGCTGGAGATTCAGCTCTAATCCACCAGTGCCACCAAACTACTTGGTGGGAAGACATTCCTGATGATGACCACCAACCGCATTCAGAGCAGAGGGCTGTTGGAACGATCCATTTTACAAGGACCAGGTACAACCACCATCCAGAAAGACAATATGAAGCACTGGGATTCATTTCAGAGCTACTTTTTCCAAAGAGAAGGCAACAAAGCACATCTTTCAGCCCAAGTTCCCGACTTTGGATTTGCAGTAGACAAGGACTCAGTCACTGGAAGGAGTCACACAGGGCTCTGAAGAAGAACAATTAGTTTTACACACTGAGGGAAGATATGTCAATTGAGGGGACAGTGCTTGTCCTTTTCAGCTTGACTTCCAAGCAATTTAAGAGTACATGTATAACACCCTTGAAAACTGACGTTTAAAATGGCAGCATTTGACAAAATCCTAATCAGACTGGCAGGAACCATCATAAAGCCCCTTTTTTATGTATTGCAAATCCATGATAAAAGATCCAAGCCCTCTTGCTGCAGGATTGAACTTTTAAAAGGCTTTCCACCAGAATTTAATTAACATCCCCAATGGCCCTTGTAATCCTAAAACCACCACATCATGCCCTTCCTAACCTGAACCATTAAAAAAACCTGTCCTCAAGAATTCATTGAGCATATTTTAATTGAAGACCTTACAACCACTGCTCTTTGTGAGCTGCCAGCAAGAGCTTACAGGGAACTGGTTTTCTTGCTTTCTTAATATTCACTGTTCGTTGCTCAGAGGAGTGTTATCTCTGTGGATAAATTGCTACGTCCATTCATCTTTAAGTAAAATGTATTAGCAGGTTGGTCTTCTTTTTTTTCCTCTTGACAACACTGGAAACATTCTGCACTGCTCAATAAAGCAATATTTATGTAAAATATACTATACCACATCGGTTTAGGCAAAGATAGACTTTCTGCTTGATATTACACTTCTCCTTGGTGGCAGAACACAGACCAGCTGGGCAAATGAACGCACTTAGGATGACAACGTACACTCTGCCAACCAAAGGCAGTTTAGGATTATTCTATTTCTTTTACAGCCCAATCACACACATGGTGGTTGGCAGGTTCGCCCCCACTGACAAACCAAGGCCAAAGTCTCTAAACTGCTTTCTCTAAACACCATTCTGTTTCTTTGCAAAGACTCTGCAAACCCATTAAGTTGGAGACCAAAATGATATGGCACTTAAGCATCAAGAAGAAAAAGAGGAAGAGCCTAAGAGCTCGCCATGCCTGGGGCTGTACAACACAAATCCTGTGGGTGCTTGAGTAATTCCAGCGGTCGGTTGACAGTGGAACCAGGAGAGCAAGAGATGTAACATTGGCAGAGAAGTAATACCAGCTATAAATCTAAACTTTCCCAGACTTTGTAGAGTCCCTTCTCCTTCAGCACAAGCACATTTCCTCTTTTTAGGATTTAACACACTCTAACAAAGATACTCATCAAGAAGAGTAACTCTTGTGGCCCCAGTGCCAGGAAGCGCAGTGGGCTGGTGGTGATGCCCGAGGAGCGGGCAGGCGGCTGAGAGTCCCGCTGGCCTGTGAGGGAAGGGGCCATGGACTGAGACCCGAGATGCAGAGACATCCTTTTCTCCAGGGGGCAGGGAACCAAGCCATACAGAGCCCCTTTCCCCCTCTACTCAAAAGGGGCTGCTTTGCCCTAAGGAGAAAACAATGCCGGGTGCTTTTGTCCTTCCCTTCAGCATCAATCCTGTGAGCAGGCACCGTCCTACAACGCAGGCCAGGCTGACAGTACTGAGTGAATATTAACAGCCTGGGACAGAAAACCCATACCCTTATTCTCTTCAATAAAATGGTAAATTTAGAGAAGTTAGATTCTTTGTGGTCCACTGTGAAGAGCAGCCACCTGAACACCATCACCCAGCACAGACGCCAGCTTCCAGTGACAAGGGACTATGCCTTTTTGCTAGCATGTTTCCAAATGGCACCCAGCTAGAAATACAAAGTCATGAAAAAATCTAAGTATTTCCACGTATTACTCTCTACTGGTTTAACATTACTGAGTTGGGAAGGTTCCTGACACCATGTACTAACAAGAACACAGAAGTTGAGATACTCATCGTCACTGGAATTACTGAAACATGGAAAGAAATATGTTTCCAGACTTGCCCTCCGGTACCTGAGGAGCACCCTGGCCTTTCAGCCACCACAGGCAATAAAGAACAACCTACATTTTGCAACAACGCCTTTATAGCTGCATCTATACTTCCAGTTACCTTTCACTTGTTAATAACAAATTACTGTTGTTATTATTATTATTACTGACCTTCCCAACAGACTGCAAAGCATGACATGATGTTTTTTGTTTTTTTAAATTAGCCCATTAACAAAGGAAGGAGTACACAGAAGTATCCCAACAGCATACAGTGAGCCTGCAGCGAAACAGGGAGAAGGAAGCATCTGTATGTTTACTCTGACCACTCTTTCTGTAACTGATACCATCTCCTCATATATTATTAAATAATGGGAAGAAAAACAAGATAAGGATCAAGCACAAAATCCAAACACAGATTGTAATCTCAAATATCAAATGTTTTGGGAGATGCATTTGTGTCTGGTGTTTAGTTGCACGCCCTTTCTAACATCTCTAGGGAGTTGGAAATTTTTACCTGACTTCTGAATGCATGGAAGCAACTTTATTACTTACAGTGTTGGTGCTTAACCGTGAGACCAGGTCCCTTAGAGCCAGCTGAGAGCCGCTGCCACGCTGCCTCACAGCCCACATGTCCCGTCACTAAGGGGCTGCAGCTCCATTAAGCTTGGAAAGCTGAAGGAGAAAAGGCACAAACTCCTCTTGCAGGAGGTTCCCCTAAAGCACAATTCACTAAACCGTTTCTCACGGTCCTCTTGTGTAACCCTGTCCCAAAAGAAATCCCCACCAAGTGGATGTTCCACTCCTGTTTCATCCCCAGCCCCTGTCAGATGGTCACCTTCTCATGAGGCCTTCTTCATCGGCCTGAAACCGACACTCAAGCCTAGAGACCTGCCTACCAGCCATGCTGCACAACCAAGTGCTGTGGGACTCCCCATTCCTCCTGGGGTGGAATGGAAAAGAACCCTTTGTAACCAACAAGACAAAAAACTTGGATTTCTTTCAGGTTGCTTGGATTTTCTAGAACTCACAGAGCTAAGTCCCACCAACCTCTCACCTTCTGCAAGGAACATCCCTTCAAGGAGATTTCGCTTTTATTTTCAAAGGCAAAGCCAGTCAGACCATCTAACACCGTCTATTCAAGTTAAGCCAATGAAAGAACTGCTCTGAATATCCTCCTAACAGCAACACTTCTTTTCATACCCACTTCAGAAGGAAAGCTTAAAGGATTTGGTCCACCTTTTCCTTTTTTTGTGGCATTACCAAATCCATTCCTCATTTCAGAAAACCCTGTTCCCACCCAGACAGCCCATCTCTGTAGCTGACACAGCCCTTTAAACCCACCTCGGATTTAGAAACGGTTCCCTGTTTTACTCTACAAAAGCCAAACCGTTCTTGCACACGATCCCCCCTTTCTATAGCTGTAATGGCAGAAAGAAGCTAGAATGATAACGAGGTAAAACCTCGCCGGGTTAAACTGCAGGCACAGAAGTTACCTTCAGCGGAAGCTCCGGGGATTACTTGTTCAATATATATTCTAAGAGCAGAACTCGGATGCTTTCAGGGTGATGACTGCCATCAGGGGAGCGAGAGAGCAATACCAGAACCCACATGCACTCTACCCCCAGCAAAGCCTTCATCCCATGTCAAACTCCTCTTTCCTCATCTGTCAAAATAAGCCAAAGTAATTACCTTTCATATGAAATTAACAGTATGCCAGATTTTCTTCCCCCTTTTTTTTTTTTGGCCCCTTCCAGCCCATTTTTGAATGCTTTATATGGCTCTTATTCCCCTGCAATTTTCCTCCTCATACATATAAGCAAAAAGATGAACCTAGTTCCTTTGCTCGTACCTTGCCCGGCCCTGGCGAGACCCCACGGCTGCAGCACCCGATTCACAGCTCTCAGCTCCGGGAGCTTCCCGAGTAATCCCACTTCAGAAAGGTGGTGCTTACAGTTTGCATATTCTTCCTCATCAAGTATGAAAAGGAAACGAATGGCAAGCAATATATACTTATTTTTTTCCTTTTTATCATTTTTAATTCCTCCAGTGACTCTTCTCATTACTTCACCAAAGTGGTCTGAGGAGAGGCAGCTCCAGCATTTCTACAAAGGGTTCCTAGAGGGCACTGTACAGACACCTACAAAGGGAGGTTCATCAACGTGAACAATAGTACTTTGACTTCTCCACAGCAATAGCTGCCATATGTTAGCTACTGACAATAGGGCCTTTGTTACAGCAGGTGAAGAGGAATTTCCTTCTTTTTTTTCCCCCTGGAGTAATGGATTTCCTTTCCTAGAGACCCAACCCCATCCTTTACCTCCGCAGGTACAGGCAACAGTAAAAACAAAGAGTGGATTTCAAAGGTTAAAAACCAGATAATCCAACCGTAACTCAAAACACACCTTGCACACAGTAAACATCTAGCAAAACATTCTTCCATCTTCCCCTCCTTACACCCTGTTTGGGTTCCAGACAAACCACCCAACACTCACCCCGGGCTCCAGGTGCTCAGACTGGAGTAACTGGTTCACCCAAGCCCTCACTGGAGCTAGACGGGCGGTTTAGCTCCCCGTGGAGATTCCCTCTTGGTTTGCAAACCAAGCCCAGATAATCCAGGAGCAGATTCCTTGCCTCCATCTTTTTGTTTGTTTGTTTGCCAGACTGGTAAGATTAAAAAAGGTTTAGAATATAAATACAGGAAAAAAGTCCCCACACATCACAAGAGTATTATTTGCTGAAACCAATTACTTAAGTATTTCCCAAGTAGTAAACACTGCGGTACCCAAGAACTCTACATGCAGGATAAAGCAATATTGCTATTTCTCAGGTGCCAATGAGGTGCTGGGGCACCAAAGAGAAGGGAGGGGATGTAGCAAATTCATTTAAAGATGCACTTCAAGGGAGAGGAGTCGCACTTCAGTGAGGCTCTCCCTGCTGTGGGGCTCTCCAGCCCACCCATTCAATTCCCTGCGCCGGGGGATCACAGAGGCCATCACAAAGGCTGCTCGCAGAAGCACCAAAGGGGAATGCTGTTATAAAGTGGGGGGGTGGAGGGGCTCCAATCACAGGCAACGGCCAAACTGGTGTACGGGAAGATAGGAGGAGGAAAAGAAGAAACCTGGTTTCTATGGGAAGCTTACAGCGAAAAAAAGGTTGAACATTTACAAGAAAAAAACAAAGATGGAAACAAGAACCAAACTGAAAGTTGTTGAACATCCTTTTCCAGTGTCTTTCTGACAAGAGCCCTCTGTCACACTTCCCAAGAGGAAAAAATTCTCAACAAATACCTTTAATGTTAGATCAAGCAAAGACTATCTAAGAGGACCTGGAAACAGAGGAAGAGGCACATCAGATCAGAGCAAAAAGAATCCTTTTAACTCAGTGTCTTGTCAGAGCAGAGTTGAGAACTGATGCTGGGGAGCACCCAGGAGCAGAGTAAACACAGCACAGCTCCCCCATGCACCCTCAGAGCATCTCACCACTGAGGGACTTCAGCAGCCAAACGTGCTTTCGGAGAGCAAGCCCCAGCAACCTGTGCCAGCACCTCTGAACCACCTCAAGAGGAGGGAATATGAGTTTCAGCATTCAATTTGGGGGTTCCTAATTTAGGGGGCTAATGCTGAAAGACTGAGACAATGGGTTAATCCTGAGCACTCCCTGCAGGCAGTCGTACAGCCGGTCCCACTCCTCTGGTTCCCTGCACTGGGAAAGCAACCACGGTCCCATCACACCACTGACCCGCTATGCAGAAAAGTATCACCACCTTAGCAACTGGTAAATGATGGTATTATCCACCCTTCAGTATGTTACTGAAAACAAGAGAACAGCAGAAAGGTAAAGAAAAGATGTACATGAACACTATTATAAATATACTGCAATGTTTTTCAGAATCCCCTGTTTAAGATGTATTTACACTACTTGCTCCATCCCATAAAATTCAGCCTTTGTGGCAGAGTTCTTCTCACGGGGAAATTAAACTGCCAGTTTAAGCGATAAGGCTACTCTCATAAAAGCAAGCTGACAAACCCCAGAGTTTGAAATAATGATGTTTAAGCAGAAAGGATGTAGGTGGATGACAGGCACGTCATCAGTGCCACGGACCGGGCAGAGATGCAGCGTGTGCCCTCAAGTGCCAGGGGAAGTCACAGCCCACTCCAGCTTCGGCCCCACCAAGATAACGAAGGCATCAGGGAAATGGAAGGAATAACAGATAACCAGTAGCATCACCAATTTGTTCAGATTTTGAGTGTAAATGTTGGCTAGAGAGGCCTAAAATAAAGTCTAAAGGTAAGCACCTGGCCAGTGCTGTTGCAGTTAGTGACATACAAGGCTCAGAGAGGATCTCTCCGCTGCCCACTGCGGAGCCACCACATCAGAGCCACCGCGCCAAGGGAGCACGATGCACAGCCTCCATCGGATCCTGCGCCGTCCTAGTTCTCAGTATTTACACCCCCTCCATCATCTGGTTTTAATTGGAGGGTTGACTGTTCACCTCTGAAAGCCCTGCCAGCGTTGTAGTAACTGAGAGGCAGACAAGTCATAGAATCACTTTGGTTGGAAGAGACCCCTGGGATCATTGAGTCCAACAAATATCTTGAGACAGAATATTTGGACAGTACAATTAAGAGTTAAATTCATTTCTCTGGCATGAGAAAAAAAAAGAAAACTAAAAAAATAATTACACAACATGAACTGAACTACAGAAACATAAGGCACTTCATGGAACGGGACAGAGATGCAGCACGTGCCCTCAAGTGATGGGGGAAGTCACAGCTTCTGACCCCTTGGAAAACATAAGGATAAAGCTTGTGATTTCCAAAGTTGTCTTCCAATCAAATGGAGCAGAGAGGCAAAAGCCACCTGGATCGTGTACCCCAGTACAGACACCCCCGTGCCCCAGCTGACCCACTCTCAGGCTGCAGCCTGGGGTCGCACCAACACATCACAGGAGTGGTACGTGTGTCACAGGAGAACCACTGCCCAGAGCCAGCGCCGAGCTGGCAGAGAGAGAGGGGAAAGGAGGGCTTTCCTATTGCAACCAACGTGTCTTGACTGCACTCTAAGAGCTGGCAGGCTTCTGAAACCAGCTGTTATGCTCCACTTGATATGGCAACATTGCTCCCTAAGAGCACTGCACAGAAAGACACCAGGTAAACCTACTGAGCAGCCACAGCACCCCTCAGATGTGCTCTGTACGGGACTGGGGGGTCCCACTGCACCACCACACCAACAGGACCCTTCAGCCAAGGACTTTTAGAGCCATAATACAGTAGCAACCACCCAGAAGTCTGCAGAAACTGCCTTGGAGAATTGCAACTGGCAAATCACTGACTCACATAGTCCATGCCTTTTCATTATTTTTATTTACATAAACTCATATATATAAACTTTATATGACTTGTGTTTGGATAAAAGTGGTGTATATATATGTACACACACATAGACCACTACAGTCATGTACACCTACAATGTCCTCTATAACTGATTAATTTTCAAGTTATTTTTGCAAGGCAACCATTAAAAAATTATAAAAGCCATCAGAACCAGCCACCAAACAATTAGTACCATCTATGAATTAGCCATGTAAAAAAATAACACAAAATACAGCTTACAAAACCAGATTGCTACTGGATTTCAGGAAAACCCAGCAGATCCAGAACTGGTAAAAAACAAAGATATTTGCAGATGCAGAAATGAAAATCCAAAATCCAGATGGGCTCCTGTATTACAAGAGGAGGATAACTAGTCACAAATGAACAACTTTTACTTGTGGCCAAGGGTAAGTGAAGAACCACCACTCAACAACATCCCAGACTGGTACCCACCAGGAAAGCAGTTTAAGCAGTAACTCAGACACAGGGACTCACAGAACGGTTAGAGTCGGAAGCTGAAAGATCATCAAGCTCCATCCCCCTGCCCTGGGCAGGGACACCTCCCACCAGAGCAGGTTGCTCTAAGCCCCATCCAGCCTGGCCTGGAACCCCTCCAGGGATGGGGCAGCCACAGCTTCTCTGGGCAACCTGGGCCAGGCTCTCAGTAAAGAATTTCTTTCTGGTATCTGTCACTGAGATATGGAACTCCTTCAAGCTCCATTTTTTTTTTATTTTCCCTAAGAAATGGAGAGTTTTCCCCCCTGCTCACAGTGCCATCTTAACTAAACACTGGCCTTACAAGTTTCAAACATTTTTTTCATCCTCTCGAGTGCGAGTTCTGCACATTGATCCTGGAAACGTTTAATGTCTTTTATCCAGTTTGGCTGGGTGAAGATCAATAGCGGTTAGAGACCGGGATTGTGTCTGAAAAGCAGAGGGAGGCTCTGGCTGGCCTGGCACTGCCTTCCCAGGGGGAATATCCATCTCCCACACAAGAGCTCTGCAGCAAACCCAGGCTGTGGCTCCGCACCGGTGACTCCGGACTCCGGTCCCGCACCAGAACAGCCTGGCCCAGGAGCAGCACAGCTGCCTCACAGGCTTCAGCTTCAGAAATTCATCTCATTTCATACCCAGGGCCAAAACACGACAGAAATATTTGCAAATCTTACTGATCCTTCATCGTGAAATGCACAAACATGATCGAGAAAGTAAAAATAGAATTCTCAAGCCTTATTCATTGCAACTTATTTCAAGTGCACTGAACATACATAAAGGAGAGCAAATCACTGGATTTTTTTGTGTTTGTTTACTACTATTTTATCTATCAAGCAGCCATATTTCAGGAAAGCAAGTGCAGAATTTTAACACCACATTTGTATTCAAAGCAGAATCTATGAAAACATCTAATTGCACTAATCCTTTATTGTAACTTTGCAGGCCTGTTATTTTCTCCAGTTGACATTTAGCTGTAACAGATTCCTATTAAGCTGTTAGCGAGCTCTTCCTAAGCCGAGAAATGCCAAGAAGCAACGCCTGAGTTCAGCTCCTGATTCCCAGCGGCTCCTGGAGGGAAGCTCCGGGGGCAGCAGGGCCATTCCTGCGCCTCCCCAGAAAGCACCGGGGCGGCACCCCCAGCTGGAGAGAGAATATAAACCCTGGGCTGGGAACGGGGCATGTCCAGCAGCCACCGCCTTTCCCCGTTTGATCTCAGTTGAAAGTACAGTAAAATGAACCCAAAGACCAGTTTTAAAAGCTTTAGGCAGATTCTTGTCTCCTCTAAGAGTGTATTAATGAAACTGTTTCCCGTTTCATTTTCTGAAGGCAAACAAAAGCTTTCATCTACCTTGTTTACTCGCTTAACCTCCGAAATTCCCATGAAGCACCGTAGCTTTTTTGTCAGAACAAAATAAAAAGCCTAACTGTAGCTTTGCAAATATATTAGGGACAATATTTGCAAGTATTAGCTTTGCAAATGTTTTACAGACATGCAAGGAAAAAATAGATTTATCTGTTCATTTATGATACAAATTCTTCCACCAAAGCAGGAAAGCAAACATGCTTAGAAAGAACTTACAGAAGAGTGGAAATCCAAATATTGCATATTTTTATGAGATTATTTTATAGGTAAGTTAGTAGGTAATGCATCAGAAAAACAAGTTTCTAGGTCATCATTAGAAGGAATTTGCTTAGATCCCTTTTATGCTCATTTATGCTCATTTCCCCACAACTGTAGGAGTTCTCATCACATTCTCACTGACTATGTTAAACCCCTGACCAATAACCTGACTAAAGAGGGCAGGATGGGGGTAGTGCACAGCAGGCGGGTTTAAGCTGCTCCTTGGCCTTGGCTGGGAGATGGCTCCAGTTGTATCCATTTTGCCCACTAAGGCTAAAAAAAAAGAGAGAAGCCAGCAAAGGTCATCTGTCTTTCAGGCTGTTCACAACAGCTCACTTCCAAGTTTTCACCTCGGGTGTCGCTTGTCCTCCCTGCTGTGCACCACTGGGAGAAGGCTGGCTCCAGCTCCCTGACCAGCTCCTCACAGGTACTGAGAGGCTGAGAGCAGGTCTGTCCCTCTCCTGGCCCAGGACTTCTTCAGGTCAAAACAAGCCCCTCCTAAAGCTTCAAGCCCCAGCCATGCTGGCAGCAGGCCAAGCAAGCCCGCTCCAGTTTCATAAAAGTCTTTGACACTGGACATACTGGGAAGCCCCAGATGGGGTATTCTGGATGTAGCTTCAACACTTCTTCCCTCGGTCCCCTGGCTCTGCTCCAGCTTCTCCTATGAGCACTTGGAATTGGCAGGCACAGACCGTGTTGGATAGTCTGACAGCAACCTGCTTGGCTCCCTGAAAGGGTCCGGTTCAAGATTCTTCTCTGCTTAAATAGGAAGCAGAACTTTTCAGCTCAAGTAATATCAAAGCAGGACCCAGCTCTGAACTCTGCACAACACATCGGGAGGACAGGACCCATTTCACACAACTTCATTTTTAAGCTGTTAAACAACTAGACAGACCTGATGAAACATTAATTTGACTAATTACGGCAACAGAACCCCAGAAGGGACTAACAGAGCAATACCTGTTTCCAGCACTGACAACTGCACGAGTTCCAGACACGGAACAGATGGCTGAGAAAAACCTGTGCAGACTGTGTTGATATCACCCTTCACTTGGGCTCTGCCTCCCCAGTCTTTAAGATGCAAGAGCTTTACCTGACTGGAGAGCTGGAGTGGGAGCTACAAAACACAACTTTCAAGTAAAGACAGGACACAAAGTATTCATACTTTACATTTCTTCCAATTCAGAGACTGTAACCAGATTTCATGTGTTCTCACCTGGGAAGCATTTACCTTCATACGACAAACAGCTCTTCAGAATGCTTGGACAGAGGAATCCAATACCTGCCCAACATTGAAATTCAGCCAATAATAGTTCATCAAACATGATTTGGGTGCAGTTCTTTATGGAAGGGACCTCTGGAGATCATCTAGCCCAGGCATCTGCTCCAAGCAGGTCTCTCTAGACCAGGCTGCTCAGGGCCAGCCAAGCTTCAAGCCTCTCCAAGGATGTGCACCCAAAACAGAAAAGCATGGGGAGAGAGAGACCCCCAAACTGGCTAAGACATCCCAAACTGGTTAAGTATCTTCAAATTAAAAGCACAGAAATCACAGCAAGCAGCAAATAAAGCAGCAATAAAGCAACAGTAGGAAAGAGCTTTTCTGAAGAACCTAGCAATTAAGGCGACACAAAGTGCCTAATCCATCTGTTGCCAGTTAGAAACAAGGGGGAGGACACGATACACCAGCACATTCCAAAAGCCACAGGCTCTAGGTGTTCTGGGCAGAGGAAGGTGAGAGATGATTCTCAGCAGGGCTCGTCTCGAAGCCGTGCCTGCCCCTCGCCTCACAAGCAGGACTTTGCTAAACCCTGCTGAATAAAGCAGTGTGTTCTTCAAGGAGCCATGAGGCTGTAACACAACCTCATGTGTTACCTAGCCTGAACACAGCCACCTGGCTGGGGGGCTTGCTGCCACCGCAACGGGGAGTTGGCTTTTGCCACCAGCCAGGTTGAGTGCACTGTTTTGGCACTAAGAGCAGATCAGAGGTCCGACAACCCAAAAAGACTCAGTGACAACTTGGACCTTGATGCTGAACTGTTAACTACCATAACATACTTCAGTGTCCCCAAACGCTTCATCACATCAGGTCTTGACCTGAGGCAAGCTCCACACTGCTGAAGTTGATCCATTAACCTGTGGTAGAACTGGGGTTCAGGTGGCTGTGACTGTATCCATCAGCTGCACCCCACCAAAGGGCACACTATCCAGTCCCACCCCAAAGATCCACAAGGACTACATGCTACACCTTTAGATGTGACTTTTCCCTCCAAAGCCACCACCAAGACCTCAACACTCTTCAGCTACAGGTTTTTTGTCCTTCCCTTTTAACAATAACTGACCATATACTGCCAGCTCTCTTTTTCTGCTCTATTTTAGGTCTCAAGCTCACATTAAGGTAAGGGTTTTGGTATATCCTTCACATTTGCATCATGGTCGACACCTGCTGCAACAAGCTTTTAGTTCAAATAATACCTGTTGATAGAACTGCACTAAAATAGCAAGCCATTTACACAAACAAGTTAGTTAAAGCATCGCAGCACAAAACAATTTCCAGAAGGTATTACGGCAAAGCTTTTCTCCAGTCCTTTAAGATTTTCTGCTGTCATTTGTCCCAGCCACCAAACCACCACCCTTTGAGATAAAACCACACACATTTTCAGCTGAAGGGCAGACCTGCTGCCCACAGGCATCCACCACCAGCCACCATTATGAAGCTAAACATTCCTTTGGTCTCATTTCCCCTGTCCGTTCTGAGGTTTCATGTAAATAGCCTGTAGAGCCTTCTCCTGAGAAACTCTAACTCAGACATACCCCAATCTCAGCAGAACCAGATAATCAGACTGCAGTCCCTGTTAAGTCTACCATTACCACTATGTTTAAGGGGCTGGGGGAGTTTTCTTCCAATCAATTCCCAGCACATTATCACAAACAGCCACCTATGCTTTTTAGCAGAGGAATTTACACTTTTTAAACAAAAATTTCCAAGAAAAAGAAAAATTGTCTAATAATTTGTGGAAGGATTTTTTTTTTTTGTGGGTTTTTCCTTGGTATAAGAACTAGAACCAGAAACCTGAACTGCTGAACCACCTCCTTTCAGTCACAAGGGGGATGGGATACAGCTTTCCCAGAGAGCACTTTTACCCGTGGAAGAGTCCCACACCAGAGCGCTGTGTCAGCTCCGTAACAGAAACACCCGCTGCTGCAGATCCCACTGTAACTGGCCAAACTGAAGTCGGGAACCAGTCAAAAGACAAGGTTATCTTGTCTGGAGGTGACACTTTAAGAACACTGTTCTGTGTCTACAAACATGTTGTAAAACATTAATATGCTGTTCACAATATTTTAACTCAAAAATTATTAGGTTTCTGTAAGACAACGTTTATCTTTGATTTCCTGGCTTTGAATCGCTCAATAACATGAATTACTTGGGTCCTCCCTCCCTCACTGCACTGTTATCTTACTCCCACACGAGAGAGGATACAAATCACAGAATATTAACTAAAGTAACACGCTTTGTCCTTATTTCATGAGGGTTTCTTCACAGCGGGGAACTCCTTGCAGCCAATATTAAAACCCTTTGTCTCCCCAAGTTCTCGAATACGTAGCCTGCATGTATTAAAAGCGGGTTTCATCTCTGTAACCACGCAGTAAAAAACAGGGATGGGCAAGTTATTCACATTTTCAGGCTTAACAGTTTCAGTTCAACAGTGTCTCCCCTCCCAGACCGGTACATCCAGCCACAGCAACCCACATCGGGCACCTTCAACCGAAGTGGGCAGCACCGGGGGACGAGGGGAGCGTTAGGTATTTGGCAGCAGAGCTGGTGCTGGTAAGAGAAGCCTGCAAAGAGTGCCCAGAGCTGGAAGAGCAGCAACCAGGGCAGGCAGATGGGCCAGTGCTCAGCGAGCCACAGGCTAACACGTGTCAGGGATCCTGGGAAACAAGACAGGAGATAACAATATCTAATTGGAGCACGTGGAGCTGGGTCACCCTCACCCTGTCTGCACACAACACGGACATCCCCAATACAAGCATATAGACACCTTCTTGCACTAGGTTGTAATATATACTGACCTATCTTCACATATTCTTATATTTTTTTCTATATATCAGTGTAGTTGTCCAAGTATGTACATGATTTCTAAAGCAAAATTAAGCTAGAGCTATCAATGGGGCAGATAAAGCCACAGGTGTTGTTAGAGCATAGAGTAGATCGTTTGGGACTTAACCAACACGGGCATTAGATCTACCTCAGCATTTCCCATCCATTTTATTGCTAGGGCAGTCTGAGTGCTCTTCATGAACATGTTGAGGGAAGCAGGCAATGTGCTGAGGGCATCTCTCACACAAGGCACCGCTTCTTGTATATTTCCAGTCCCATGGACAGTGGGGAAATGAATTTGGGCTTCATCTCACCTGTTTAAATACACCCTGGACACCAGTGCTCCCGGTGTTAAACTGGTAATCTAGGTGAGCTAATTTACCAGAGCATACTCCATCAGAGAGATCTCCTTGGAAACTATAATCCTCCAGAGAGGAAATCTGGAGCTACGCTGCAGGACCACGTGTTGGAAAAAAGACCCCAAAAGGCCCAAAAGGCCACTGATTAATGGGAGTCAGGGGAGTGCCAAAAAGCAAGGCCTCACGATCACAGAGCACAACAAAACCAAGGGGCAATCATGATACTGGAAGAACAGCACCTTCTGGTGAGAAGTTAGGATTGTTTGCACAGACCAGAGTCAATTTTTCAACCCAAAATGAGTCTGCATAAAGCCAAGCACACTAACAGACTGGAAAGCCCCAGTTAATGCCAAGGCTTACCACCTGGGCTGGCAGTCCAGGTAAGCAGGATGGCTGGGAAACCAGCAGTAGCACATCCCAGCTCTGCAGCACAGAGCACTGGCTGTCACAAGCTCATTCTCACAGTCGGTCATTCTGCACCTAAACCCGATGCCTGAAGGGCTGAAAGCCACCCCACCAAACCAAAAGCATATGGGATGCAAACAGCAAGCTGAGGAGAACATCACATGAAGAGTTCCAAAGTTTGCACGCCTTATTGCATAAATAATTTTAGCTCCAGGGGGGAAAAAATCAGGATAAAAATTAAGTTTTGACCATGTTAATAGTAAGATGCCTGTGATATTTCATCGATTACATTTAATATCATTAAATTTTGAATGCACTGTGTAGATCATTCACTCAATGCTAAGCCAAAAATATAATTGAGTCTTCATTAAGTGACTGGGGGCAATGGGAGCTCTTTCCCCACCAGGCAGTTCAAGGTTGAGCTGCAGCTCACTGAGGATTGTTAACAACTGCCAGACCCCCGCCTTCACAAACCACACACACACACACACACACACACACACACACAAAAGGTCTGTATTTTATTCACTCCAGATTGTGCCCCCCCACCCCGTACCACCCAGCCCCTTATTCCAGTTTACCAGTAACCTTGGAAGAATGACACAGGTGGAGCTGCTAAATAAAGACAGATCTGCCAATGTAGGCAAAGGGGCTAAAGAAAAAGGACATTATTTTGAGCTCCAATTAGACTCCACTACCAGCCTTTGCCACACTGTTTCAAAGTTGAAACTTAAATTAAATTCAAAATAAACCAAGCTCTATTTCCAGCCAGCTGCTCCTCATTTCATCCTCGCCCTAGCAGCAGCAGGGCAAAACACCTCCCAGCCTTAGCTTTAAAGTCACCCTTCCATTATTTGGGTGTCATGTTGGAAGAAATCTACTTTCTAGCCTTTCACAGCAAACAGTGAGACTTAACTAAAAAGGAGGTGATTTAATACAGGAAAGACCCCACCACCGGTGTGAGAGCGAAGGAGCAGAGCAGCAGAGCACAGCCAGGCGATCTCTCAATCTCGGTGGCTCCTGGTGGTTAATGGCATGTTTCTTTATTCTATTTTAAACATTAAGTTCAAGAAATTAACCCCTGTCCTTGAAACCTCCCCAGGACCATACCCATGCTTACAAACCACACCTTTGTCTTCAGAGCTACAGTCTCCTTGGGTCAATCTTTTTCAGTATAACCTTGGGTCTTTGCACCGGTTCCAAACTGCTCCTTTTTGTGTTATTGAAGGAGTATTAACACCATCTAAGTCATGTTTTCCTCATCAATCCAAAATAATACATTTAACTTTCATCATCCTGCAATTATGCCTCTAGATCACAATTTTCTTGCCAGACCTTTATTCCCAGCAAAATTGGTTTCTGCCATAATTTTTTTGCATGAGAAGCTGTTTGTAGCCTTGGTACTTGGAGTCTCCCCAAATCACTGATCCGTTATTGATCCAAGATGAAAACACACTGTCAATTTTTCACTGAACTATTGATCAAGCGAGGTCAAGCCTAGCAAGATCCGGAGTATTAGAAATCCACAAGTGAACAGCTGGAATGAGCTATGGTATTTCCAACAACATATAAGGAAAGGAATTTAGAAAATAACATTCAAACAGCTTGTTGGACTGCAGACTTCTTGCAGCAGGGCTGCAGCTGATCATGTAGTGATTATAGGGAAAGAATGTCATCCTCATTTGCAGGAAAAACACCCAGAAACCCAAACACCACTTTTTGCAAATTGTTTCTAAGCAGGCAACGTCCCTGAGCTTCTGCAGACACAGCCTTTTTCACTCAGGCACGTGTGGCTGACGACACTTTCCACTCTCATACACTCACCAAAAAAGTTGGTACACAAGGGCCAACTGATGAAATTTAGCCGGTGGTGGTGGTTTTTTTAAACAGCTCCATTCAAACTGGGCATCCAATCTTTTTCTTAAATAATTACTAGGGCTTATTGTCCCACCATCTCTTTTGTTTTAATCCCGAGGACTCCAGCAAAACCGCTCGGAAGCGATGAAAGCAAGCCAGAGAGCCACGGCTGAGATCGCCCCAACAGATCGCCCCAGCCCAGCCACGGCTCACCGGGAGGGACACGGCGCTTTAACGTTTGCCGCCTGTACCTGAAGGTCAAGGAAACAGCTTTACTGGGAAGCCTCCTGAGGCCAAGGCTGGGATTCTGGGGGGCCAGCCCTGCCCCGGCAGACCCCCAAGCGCAGAGCCCGGTACGGCGGGTGAGGGGGATGGGGTGCCCTGGGAATCCCATCCTGCCGTTTCCATGGCGACACCAGTTGAGCAGGGAGCACTGTACAATAAACCAGGCTGGGGATGCGCCGTGGTCCCTCTCCTGGAAGGAAGCGCTGACGGAGCAGGGGAAGACCCCCAGGCAGGGGCAAACGCAGAGCGGGTCACGCAAAAGCCCCACGTAATCCAGAAGGAGCTTGAAGCCTCACACTCGCTTTTCTGGCAGATGAACACAGAGGATAAATGAAGGTGCGTTACGTCAATTAAGCTGAGCCACAGAGTGGCACAAATTGCAGGAGGTCAGTGGAATTCAAATACTACGGGTAAGTGCCACATACCGCCTTCCGCCCTGCTGTAAGGCATTTTCATTTGCTGTGGCAGGAGTGGTAAAAAGAACCATCATATACACACTCCCACTTTCCTAAAATCTGGCATTCACCGAAGTTGCAGTGAAGTTTTAATAAAGAAGAGCCACAGAGGCAGGCTGCTCGCTAACCGCTGAGAACGCAGCAGTCTCCAGCTCCAGCCTGCGGTGTGCAGCATTCCCATCACCCAGCCACTCCGAAAAAGCTCCCGGGGGTTTTATTTTCTCACTTCCCTACAGTCCAGTTTGTGAAATGAGAATAAAAACAAGAACTTACCCTCATAAAAATCTTGGGAGATGTAACTTTGGCTATTGGTTACCTTTTGAGATGTTGGTATCTGCCTAGTTTTTCTGCTACACTTCTTTAAAAGAGCCTATTATGAGATTTGTATTGAAAATCAATCACCAAGAGCTGCAGGTAGTCCTGGCCTCCTTTTGTGTTACAAGGCACATTAGTCAATCTGAAATAAAGCATTATCATTTGACTCGCAGCCTGTGCCATGTAAATTCTGGATGTGTTGTGCTGCTAGTCCCAGAGACAATGACACCGCTCCTCTCCATCTGGGGTTTGTTGAAAGTAAAAGCCTTATCGGTCCTTTTAACTATTATTTTAAAACTACAGCTAAAACGTGAGTGTTTGTCCTCACAGCAACGGCGAAATGAAAAGGATGCAGGAAAGAAGAATAGTTTTGGAGTCAATGCCACTCCAGCAGTTAGGTTTTTTCCAACTAAGCTTTCAGCAGTCAAAAATGGGAAAGATTATAGACACAGAGCCTGCAATGCAATTCAAAGAGATCTTTGTTAACAGCAGCAATGAAAAGAAAAAAGCCCACAAAATTCCTCCACTTAAAGCACACTCTCAAACACGCGCTTACGGACCTGGAAATCTTGGAGAGATTGTGTGTTAAACAGCTGCAGCTCCGCTCAGAATGAACACTGCAAATAAATGCTAATGAGATGCTTATAGATCCTGAACAAATTGATTTACCGAGATCTTGTCGAGTGTCTCTTATCAAGGGTTTGTCAGAGTAAACAACCAAATCCTTACAAACAGAAGCAGCGGCTCATTCATTGGAACTGGAAAAAGGCAGAAATAATAACCTGAGCTTTAGTGGAGGAAAACAACAGAACGAGCCACATGCACACATATGCACAAGTTATTAAATTAAAAAATAAAGATACTTTTGAAAGCACAGCTAGATTTCCATGTCTCTGAAGCCATGGCTCAGCAAGGGAAGCGCTGACGGGTACTGGTAAAACACAGCTCACAGGGAAGTTACAGATCCGGTTGCAATGGCACAATTAAACACTCCAGAAACAGTTACCAATGCAGGAACTGCCTGAACTGAAAAAATACTCACAGAAAGCTTTAGAATTAGCCCTGTGAAACCAGATGTGTGAGGAGTTCATACTCAGTGTTGAGTCAGTCTGTTGCCCGATGGCTTAGTACAGGCTGTGTGTGCACCCAACGCCTTGGCACACAGACCGGTACCAAACCCATCTTCTTAAAAAGAACCTTATTGTTCCTAAGATTGCATACAATTATGAACAGGAAGTTACACAGAAAGAAAAGCGAGGTAAAACTTCAGCAGCTGTATATGAAAATAAGAAAGAATGTTTCTAAACCAGTAAATCTTAGATGATGGCACAGAATTGTAACTAGGATTTCTTCTGGGTCAATCATCTATAAAATAGGAATGTTTGATGGTTTTACAATGGCAGGCAGGGAAGGTGATAACTCTGGCCAAGTACAGCCAAAGAGTTTCTCTCACAAAACACTGAGGCTGAGAAACTGAAATTCTCAGAACTGGGCAAAAAAGCAAGGGCCAGTTTATTAACACTACTAGCCCTTGGGGAGGCTGTGCAAAAAAACATGCAGTAGGAAAAGGGAAGAAATGTGAGAAAGCTTAATCCCTTCAACCCTTTTGTTCTCCACAGCTCCACTTGCTGAAATCCTGGCAGCTCTTGGGGGAAATCAGATGCACCAGACCCAACCTCCTCCAGCAGCACCAGAGCCAGAGTTAGAGTTTTGCAGCAGATCCTCCCAAAAGGATGATGCTCCCCATTTATTACCAGAATCTCCACAGCACCCTGCAGTTACTCACAATACAAGGTACCCAGAGGAGCAGCCCCTTCCTACTACAGGAAGGGCAGGACTTCAGGGTATTTTTTCCTCCATCTGTGCCACAGATCTTCATCCCCGAGATCGCTGTGACTCGCACAAAGCCCAACATAGAGAGCACATTCCCTCTTAACTAAACAAAACCAGCTCCTCCAAGGTTTCAGGTTCTCCTTTGGGCCAGGAGAGCACACCCAAACTAAAGTAAACATCTCCAGATTGTCTATGCTCCTCATTTTAAGCAACATAAAGGGAGTTCAGCATTTTTCACCGCAATGTCTTTAGGAGAAACAAAGTCAAGGTTTTCCCCTAGGAGACCTAAACGTCCCAAGTGAGCAATAAGTGCATTTCTAGCGACTGCGAGCGGTGAAGAGAACGGGAGGCAGACAGAGGGGGCAGAAGAAAAATCTGTCATACTGCCTTGTGTGCAACAGAATGCTTGCCAGGAATGCTCCTGCTCCCATTCTATCTCCTTCCCATCAAGGCGCAGCACTGCCACAGTATAACCTGCTTCTGCATCCCTCCTTCTCCCTTTTGCTGCTTTTGAGGCACCATCTCCCATAAGTCAGTAGCTGCTTGCCCTCTGACAAATGGAGATCGATGGAAAATGAAGAAGTCTTTTCAAACTTGAGCCATTTACAGAATCAGAACAAGGGTATCAAAATAATCAGGAAGCTCTTCATCTCCCTTCAAACACTTCACAAGCCAAAAGTACTACACAGTGATATGACACGGTGGGGATGTGCCTTTTGTGAGAAATGCTCCTATTTCTGCAAACCAGTTCTTCTGGGGAAAAGAAAAAAGATTACCATAACTGACTCCCAGTCCCAGCTGTGGGGCTTAAAAACAAGAAACTCACTGTCACAGACACCGAGCCACCCATGACCTCCATATACTACGCCTTGACCAGACTGATGTTGTCTTTTGGGGCTTTTTTTGGATTCTCAAACTGAAAGACCTATGGGAAAGGGGGTTAAACAAATATATACTTCCCAAAACACTCAAGACAAAAAATTCTCCCTCTTCAAGCAGTGGCTTTCATCATCTCTTGCTAGGTATATTTCCCAAAAGTTATCTTATTTTTCAGAAAGACAAGACTGAGCAGACGAAGATAGAGATGACAGTGTCAAAACAGGACAAAATGGCTAAGCAGCTTACCGAATTCCTGTCTTTCTGTGGAGGCAGCAGTCAAAATTTAAACTATCTTTGAATTTTAGAAAACATCAAAGACCCATGTGCTCTAACGAAGTTACAGTCTTCCATCTGGAAAGTGACCCAGTTCAGAGCACACTCTGCCTCCAAGGAACGAAACCAAGTACGGTGCACCAGAGGAGGGGGCATTCAGACAGTAAGGGTGCTGAAGCTTGCTGTAGGGAATTAGGATGTCCATAAAACCACTTCATTTTACAATCAGTTTTTGCTCTCCCCAGTTCTTCTTCTGAGAGTTCTCTCAGCATCTACCAAAGCCAGTAAGGCAGAATATAAACTCATGAGATGGAGCCAAGTTATTATCAGCAAAGGCTACTACTTCAAGCTGTTTAAAAACCAGTCTGCCCTTCTGAAACTGGACAATGATCCCCCGTTTCTGCAAGGTGTGAGTAGAAAGAGAAGAGGCTGCAAGAGCAGCAGAACACGTGTCCACTGTTGACAGGGTCGTCTTCCTGCAGCTACCAACCTACAACGCCTATTCTTGCCTGTAATAGTTTTTCCTCTTCGCTACAACTGCCTCCCTCTGTCTGCAGCCCTGGCCCAAGCCAAGGGGGACCCGACAGTGGCTCACAAAACACAGTACAATTAAGTAAGCCCACTTTCTGCTTTCAACAAATCCATAATTAACTGTAATAACTATCCAAAAAGGCACCGAGCAGCATTTCAAATGGAGTGTTATACTCTGGAAAAATAGACCATTAACTGGTGAAAACAAAACAGAGGAAATTATGAGATGAGCCCAAACTAAGTAATAGGCTTTGACTTTAATGGGTTGGGTTGGGTTTTTGTTTGGTTTTAACAACACAACACACACACACCAAAAAAAAAAATTATGGGAAAAATACTGAGATTAAAACAAAATCAGGTATTAACTACAGCAACAAGACATTCTTCAAGAGTAGATAAAGCTTAAGAGTTTTCCATTTGCAGTTACAGACATTCATAATAATAACTAGCAAGTTCAACAGGTTTTTATCATTTAAACAGTGCTTTGTAAACCAGAGTTAAACTGTGCAAAATCAAGAAATGAAAGACCATACCGACAAGGAGACATGGGCACTAAACCCCTTGTGATAGGAGTTTCAATAACGGTGTTTTGGACACTTCACTTCCACCCTCCAGAGCCCAGTAATGGGATTTTAAGCATATACAACAGAAGTGCCAGATCTGGATTACCACCACCACACCACGCTCAAAGGAAAGCTATTTCTGAACTCCTGCATGCAAACCAGCAGCTACTCTGAGCTGCTCATTTCCCCAGAATGCCATTTTCCCTTTAAAAAACCAATCTCACTGAAAAAGCTGAAGCCACTATTGACCCCATTATAACAAATTAAAACCAAGCAAACATGCAAGTGTTCTTAAACAGGTGAGAAATCTGCAAACATGGGGATCACAAATACAAACAGCATTCTTTTTCCACATTCAGGAAATTAGAGTTCTTGAAGGTAGAGAGTTTCACAAAATAAAGTAGCTTTGCAATGCTGCAGTCAATAAATTAATCCAGTATCAGCCAGAAAGGCACTGCTGGAAGCCACTTATTTTCAGCTGTTTCCAAAGCCAACCTTTCCTTCCCTGGAAGAAAACCTCTTCTCTGGACTCAGCCCAACGTGCACCCGAGAGATGGGCTTGTGTTAGAGTCCCCCAAAGCAAACCTTCAAACTCCAGTTAACTTAGAGCTCCTTTTCTACCTTTAGTCCCACTTCAGTGTGTGGTTTTGCCCTTTGGACTAGACTAGACTTTGGCCTAGAATAAATAAATCCCACCCAAACCCAGAACTTCAGCAGCATCTTCTTGAATCTCTCAGAAGTACACTTCCAATCCCACAGGTTTCTGCAGCTCCAGCCTCCTCTTGTGCATTTCAGACTTTCCCATTCTTTTGTTCCTGCAAGAACAGAACTCACAAAAGCCTAATAATGAGCTCTGAAGAGCAGCACTCCACAGCAACACAGTCTAGAAATTATTTGAAGTTTGTGGGCTTTTTTCATTTTAATTTGCGTCTCTAGGGAAAATTGAAATAAAAGCAACAAATACAATAGCTACGAAGCAGCAACTGTTAAGACAGAACCATCCAGATGTTTACTTATTCCACAAACACACCAGCATTTTTCCAGACACAAAAGGAGAAGATTTGGGGGTTTAGCCTCAAACTCGACTATACAGTGTCTTTCCTGTGCCCTATCTTTTCCATATTTCACTCTTCACAAGTTACCCATAAGCTCTACAGCAGAGATGTCTGTGTATGTACAGGACCACCTCTGACATGACCCAAGCCTGAACTGCAACTCTTAAATATCATTTCAAATCAAGTACATGATTTGGTTTTCCTGAAAAGGAGACCACACCAACACCACAGTGGGGCTATTCCAGACCGCCACGGCGGGGGCATATTCCAGACCGCCACGGCTGGTGTTTGTTCCTTTAGAGAAGAGCAGGCAGGGAGCTGCAGATGATTTACAGCTGCAGTGGTGCATGCAGGAAGGCACTGCCTGTCACTCAGGTGCTCTGGAAAGCACTGGTGTATGTAGCACAATAAACACAAGGCACTTCCAAGAGAACACCCTAGTCTAGGTTTAGAAGCTCCATTTCAAAGACACTGTATTATTACCACCAATCACTTGAGATTTATCTGGTGCTTTTAAAGACCCCGTTAGACCTACCCGACGTCAATCTCCTGCAAGGTGCATCCAGCACAACTGCTGCACCTCCTAAGGACAACCTCCCAGCACACGCTTCAGCCCAAGGAAACCTGCAGCCTGCTGGCAAGAGGGGTCGTGGGCTATCCTGAGGCCGCTTTAATGGACCTTACCCTTTTTACAGCTCCTGCTAATCTATTTCTCAGCCCTTATAGATGGGAGTTACCCTTGATGCATTTGGCAGTTAGAGACTTGGGTGACTTTAGACGCCTCAAAAAGGGCACAAACTAAAAGGTTTATTTGCAATGGAGACACAGGCAGGTTTCAAACATTTTTAATGAAAAACACGGCAAGCACGTTCCGTGTCTCCCCTATAACGCTGGCTTTGAGAATACCACCTTGTTCTGCTAATGCTCAGGACTCCAATCCCGAGCAATCATAGAACCATTTAGCTTGGAAAAGACCTTTAAGATCACCAAGTCCAACCATAAACCTAATGCTGCCGAGTTACCACTAACCCACATCCCAAAGTGCCACATACTCAGTGCTGCCAGTACAAGTGCTGTATCTCCCTCTGCAGTCAGAACACGACACAAATTTAACATCAACTATGAATTCTGCCCTTGATGTGGACAAGAACTTACTAGAAATTTATATTCAGATCCAACACCTACAGCACAGGCCCAGCTTACAAACTGAGAAGAAAACTACAGAAGCCTGCAAAAGGCAGTGATGTAAAAAGCCCCTCCAGAAGATCTTACAGGACCTAATTTTTATTGAAGAAATTAGAAGGCAACTCAAGTAGAAGCAGCTGCTTTCACAAAATGATACCACGAAACATGAGTATGCATTTCAATTCCAGAAGCTTTACCTAAAGATGCCATATTTTTAAGATAAGTGAATGACCAAGAGGTGTGGAAAGCTGCCCATCACTTCAACTCTTCTGATCAAAACTGAAATACTCCCAAGGATGCACTGCCCATCACAGATCACCCTGCATTGTGGAGACACACTTCTTTGAGCCTCTTCAGGAAGCAGCCACATACAAACCCTGCAACTTTTGGTTACCAGGTACCGAATGTAAAAAGACTGTAAACCTGGCAGCACATCTACAGCTCACATTTCTAGTCGTGAAAAGGAAGTAGTGACACGTCTGTTTTCTATCTGACACGGCACAGGAGTGTTCTAATAAAAAAGAAACAGCAGAGAACCTGCACTGTGTGTCACAACAGCTCCAGGATTTGCAAATTACAAGACTCTGTGAATGGAGAGGCAGACGCTTCATTTCTGTTTAAGCAGGATGCTTTTCCTAGAGTTGTCACCACTTGGTTAAGAAAACTACCACCACACTGGGTGAGACCCACGGTTCAGTTCCCAGCAATAGCAATGGTGGGTATGGTTTTGTGGTGTTTCAGTTTCTTATTAAAGTGAAAACAGCCAAGTCTGGCCGTTCTCTATAATCCATTCTCCTCGTAGTCCTCTGGCACCTACAGCCATTACAAGGAGTTGCAGGGGGTAAACAGCTGCTTAGACTTCTACTGCCCAGTTACTGACCTGTTCTTCATCAACACACCCAACCCCGCTCTGAATCTGCTGTCTGCCTCCAGCTTCCCGCAGCAGAAAGTCCCAGAAGTTCAATCCCTGCTGCATAACACAGTTCCCTCTATAATCTGTTTTTAACCAAGCCCTTTGTTTCACCAAGTTACCCAGAGCTGTAACTCCAGGGTTTGGGCAGGAACACTGCATACCCACCTCACCCGCTGCCTTCCTGAGTCAGCAAACCTCAGCCTTCACCACAGACCAAGTGCTCAAAGCAGGCTTTAACATCCTCTAACTTCACTACTTCTTTCCTGAGCTGTGGAGAAGAGCCTAGAGCTGCACACATCACCAGCTGCTTTACAAAGAAGCAAGTGATGTTCCCTGTATCCTCAGGATGAGGGACCAGGCTCTGTCCGCCTGTCTGGCTGCCACTCCACACTGGGCTAATGCCATGGGAGAACTGCCAGCCCNGACCCCTGGGATCATCAAGTCCACACTGGGCTAAATGCTGTGGGAGAACTGCCAGCCATGACCCCAGGAGCTGGAGCTGCCAGTGCTGGGCACAGCAGCAGGTAGGTTCAGTTTGGATTATTTCTCCCCTCAAAGCTCTGCTGACACTGGAGCTACACTGCAGTTCACCTGCTGCTTTTTCCTCACTCCCCCAATGCCATGAGGTCCTTCTGAAGCTCCTCACCATCAGCACAGCCCGTGACCACCCCAAGGCACAGCTGGGAACATTTCACTACGGGAGAGCACAGCTGAAAAGAAAACAGGTAAACTTCATTTCCCTGTGCATTCTCACAGCAGCTAAATAGATCCATCTCAAACACTGATACTGGTTGGCACTGGAGTCTGTGTGGTAAAAGCAATACAGCAAAGTTTTCTGTGAGAGATTATGTAGCCCGACACGCAGATGCACAACACAGATACCTGCTGGGACCATGTCTTCTGCCACTCAGTCACTGAAGCAGGAGGTTTTAAAAAAGCTAGACTGAATTGCAGGTTATGCCAACTTAAGATCAGCTAACAGCTTCCAAAGCACAGCAGCTGCCTTTTAGGACCATCACAGCAATTAAATATTGCTTTCTGTTATACAAAAGACTACCATGTCAAACTACAATGAGAAGTCATAGCAACACTGAAAAGCAGAAGCACTGAGGTGACTGCGATGCTGCAAAGTGCTCTTTCAGTGACCAGCCAGGAAACACTAACCCTTGCCCAGAACTCCTTCCCCTACACAAGGATAACGCTGCTTCCCCTGGTGGCAGTGGAGGCTTTTAAACATCTTCACTGTCTTCTCAAAGACAAACTCCCCATCTACCATCAAAGACAAAGTCCCCATCTACCATCAGAGCGTGTTCTTCTCAGTGTTTCAGTGCATGGAATAAACTGTGGAATAAAGTTGGACAGTTTTGTGAACTAAATCTGCAGAAAAGTGTTTACCTTCCTTAACAATGGTCAAAGCCCAGAAGCAGGGTCCAAGATTAAAAACAGCAACACCCAAACAAATACAAACCCCAAAAAAACAGACAAGATGAAGAGTAAAACTATTACAGACTTTACCTATTTATTTATACGTATGCCTTTGCCTCTCAGATAATTGCTAAAATGAGGGAAAGATTATAATTTCACACTTCCTTCAAATTACAAAGAAAACACATTCCTGAAACATAAGGTGAGACCAATGTGATAGAAGCAATCAACACCACAGGGGTGGGGGATTTAGGGAGCTTTAGGTGTTTGGCTTGTGGGGTCTGTTTTGTTCTTTAATGAAACAGACATCTCCTAACTCCAAAATGACCTGGTTTGAAGATACTGCTTCAAAAGTGTAGTAAATGATCACAAATTGTATCTTGTATCTAAGTGCAATTTTGAACTGTTTAAGTGTGTAAAAAACAGCCTCCATTGACACAGTACATACTAGGAATTCTTTTAAATAGGACCCTCTTACAGTATTTGACACCACAGTGGGATTTTTTTACTGAACTTTTAATTGGTTCTGAGACCACTAGTACTAAAATGGGAAATAATTTACTGAAAACTGAAACCTAACTTGGTATGCAGCAATTTTACTCTACTTCAGCCATGAACAAGAATTTTTAAGTGAAGCTGCATTAATCCCTAAACATAGAAAATGAACAGCATCTGAATAATTTATTGATGGCTTTTGCTTCATGTCAGTAGCTTGGCTGGAGAAAGTGATATTCATTAAGTCCCCAAGGACACCAAGAAGTTAAAAACAGGCAAATACACTACAGAATAACCTAACTACCTCTGCAGAGCAAACCTGAGGCAGGGAGGCACCAGGGGTTCCCCAACATGAAAGGGTTACACTGCCAAAATTCAGTGGGCTGGCAGAGGAGATCAATGAGCTCATCCCAAGAAAGTTGGTACCTGTCAAACCACAGGTAAGTAGAAAAGTGATCTATATCTAAGAGGCACTGGAACTTTGAGTGGATTTTAAGCTGGGCTTTAAGCACAGCCCAGATTGTGGAGCTCCTGAAAGCAGGTGGGATGTGGTGCTGTGGGATGTGTCTTGGGGATCTCAAGCCCTGAAAGGTGCTGGGTGTCAGGATGTGACAAGGGAAAAAACCATAACCAGGGATGAAGACTGAGTGTAAGGAGCTCACAGTTAAGAAATGCATCCCCAACTCTACAGCAGGATCATGGAACAGCACAATCACGATGACAAAGAGAGGTGGCAACAGTTCCCAACTGCTCCCAACACACATTTATCTCTTCTTTACACTTCCCGGCAGAAGCTTATTGCTAGTATTATTGCATCACATCTTCATCCCTAACCAATTCCTCCCCATGCTGTTCCCTCTCCAGCCAGCCCTACCTCCCAAGCACCACAGCTGCTACCGGGTGAGTTCTTTGCCCTCTGAGCTTGAGGGTGAGGATCCAAGTACAAAACTCTTCAGGCCTTCCCTAAAGGTCTTCCCTAAAGCACCTACCACTCTCACATTGCCACCATTTCCAGGACCAGAGGTTTCATTTAAAAGAAAACCTACATTTGTAGCTGAACTTTGGTACAAACACAACACTATCACACCCAGAGCCTACCACCCTGAGCTGTTTCATATAAAACACCATGCCAAGCAACGCTGCTGGCTTCAAAAATATGGTTCACATATACAGAAAAATCAATTTTCTTTTTCCTCCTCACAGCAGGCTAAATTAATGCCTGAGACTGCAGTGACTTTGGATTAGGCTAGTCTTGTCAATAATTAATACAGCTCCACAGTGCAAGAGCATAGCAACAAGCTAGATTAACCAAAATCTCTTCCGCTACGACACCGGCTTTCTTTGCTCCCTTTGAATGAGCACACTCCAGACTGCTCAAAAAGGCCAAGATTCATCCTGACCTTGACGTAAGAGCTCTGAACAAAGCTGGGGGGCTGGTGTGTGCCCCTCCTGTGTGCCCCCTTAAACAAGCACTTCGTAAAAGAAATATTTCTCTTGTAGCAATTTAAGACATGGAAACCGTAGCAAACATTAACCATCCTTAAGCTGGCCTCAAAAAACACCCACCCAAGATCTTAACCACGCAAGTTCTTTTCAAGTCCTCGAGATTTCAGGCTCCGAGCGCAACAGATGAGAAGCAATGAACAAAGACAGCAGCACCGCTCTCCCATCAGCTCGGGCACGGTGATCCCTCACGCTCCTACGCAGCAGATGAAGCACTAACAGACCCTCCTTCGAGCAGCGTTAGCAGTCCCCCTTCACGGAGGGATTATCCATTCCACCAAACCAGGTATAAAGGGCAAAGCTCCCGTTACCAACGTCTGAATTGTGACCCGTCAGGGATAGCTACAGCAACCCACAGACAGTGCCGTGCATCGTCACACCAGCCTCTCTGTTTTATATTGCTCTAAAAGCAAAACCAGATACAGAATTTATGCAATCTGCAAATGCCTTGAAAGTGGAAAAAAATAAAACAGTTTGCAAATCAGAAGATCATCAAAAAATTAAAACATTTTTTCACCATTTTGTGTCAAACCAGGAAATAAAATACAGAAATTGAATCAGTTGTAGCCTAAATTAATTTCTTTGCAAGAACATTTTGCTTAAAGAAAAACCTCTCTCGGATAATCCTGGATTTCAGCTGCTTTGTTCATCATGCAATCTTAACGAGGCCACTGCTACTGAAGGACGTGACCTCATTTCTTCTGAGGTCAATGGTTATCAGTGGAATTGAAGCACTACAAACTTCTGCCCTGAGACTTGAGGAAAGCACTCAATAATCTGCATATTTTTGACAATTTTCACGTCTGACAGTTCACCTTGCCAGGATGCTCTTACACTGCCACAGCCCTCAACTTCTGCTTTATGGCAAGCAGGTACCTTTGCTCAGTGCTGACATACTGATTCTGGAGATCTTTGCAGCCTTAAGGAATGCAAGAGATGCTGCATGTTAGTCACAAACCCTGCAACCGTTAGTAAGTGGTAAATAAGAGTCCTTTTGGGGGGGATCTTCTTCAAAACAGGTGCTCAGAGTGTCTTTATTTTCCTAGGTAAAGGAGGAAAGGGTGAACAGTGAAGAGTGGAACAAATTTTGATAATGATAGAGTTCTGGTACTTGTGGCCAGGCAACAAAAGTATTAACTTTATTACTCAACTCACATATTTAAATAAATAGCAGTTTAAACACACTTGTGTGTTCAAAGGCTGAGAAGTGACAGATTGCTCAACTCCAGCTGTCCTTCTAGGTGTGTTCTCAACTACTCCATCCCCACCCTAAGGTTTTTCTCTTCCCCTTTGCATCACCCACCAGAGCAAGGTACAAGCTCGAACCCTCTTCTCATCCCATGTTGAAGGATGAACCAGCTCTTCCCCATCAGTCTCAGGTGAACTGAACTCAGACAGGAAGGAGGGTGGTGAGCTCTTAAATATTGTTAAAGGCAAATAATTCATGTTCTTTAAGCAACTGTCTATGCTTCCATACAAAATAAGGGTGATTAAAAATTGTACCCGTGGTCAAGTATCATTCATACATGATCTGAAGGCAGGACCTTATTTCAGGCAGAACTGGGAGACAGATCCATTAAAAAAAAAAAAAGCTGCATTGCTTCTGGACCGTTTAGTCAGTGAATTACACTGTAAATAAACACTCCAGAGTAGCTGAATACATCTGCCTTCCCTACAGCTCAGAGGAAGCTTCCGCTGTCACTCGGGGTATTACAAAACACTTTTAAAGGAGAGAAGACTTCCTGCAGACCCCGACCCACTGGGTGAGATGCTCCTGTTGAGGAGGCAGTGTTGAGGGTGGCAGGGAGATAAAAGCAGGAGGGTCAAATGAAAACCCCTACTACTTGCAAATAAACCACAGCAAACGTTAAGAGCAGCTTCCGAAGTAACACACAAAGCTTAGGAGAGAAACAGCAGACAAATCAGGTAGAAATGAAAAGCCATTCTGGGTAAAAACTTTGGAAATTTACTAAAGGTTACCTTATCCTGATGGAAAGCCTCCCACATAAATCACCCGTGCTGGCACTGTTGGGAACCCAGTGTGTGATAATCTATAACACACCCTGCATAGCAGGCAGCCCTACTCATATACCATGGGAGACACGTTTAAACACACCTAGATCCTACATTTAAAGTTTCCCTTTAGGCTGAAATGTGTCTTTTCACTCAAAAGACTTATCCCCTACCCTACACTACACTTGGTCAATATTTACTAGCTGATATGCAGCTTAATAAATCGGGATCTTTTTTCTTGACCAATTGCATACACACACAGAGGTTCTACCAACAAAATCTGCTGCAACGTCGACCCATGCAGGCTTTCAGCTAGTGGAGCTAAGCTATGCTGCAAAAACAATTTGATACATAACCACAAGGGCCACATCAAAGTAATTTAGTATAACCAGAAAACATGCCAAGTCAAATTAAAACCCAATCCTTTCATTAGTGGATGGGGAAGTCTATTTATGTTCAGGCATTCTCTACTTAAAAATTACCAAAAATAGTCCTTAAAAAGTTTGCTGCCCAGTTCCTTAGAGCTTGACTAGCGCTAGCACTGCTGTTACAGTGCCCAATATATCTTGTGTCTGTACTACAGCCAAGACCCAAGTCACATAAGGACAGCAGAACCAGTGTGGACCAAGAGTTTGCACTGCCAGGGTCAAGAGAAGCAAAGGGTTTTCATGAAGCACGGCTGCCATCAAGACCAGTATGTCCTGGGGAGGCTGTGCTGGGATTCAGCAACTTCTCATGTGTTTGGGTGATCAGCTTGGCCAGTTTGCTAAATGATAACTTCTTCTGCTCAATGGGCTTCCCTCTTCCTTTCCAAACCTGTAGATATGGGTACCAGTCACTGAATTCTACAGCCCTAGGCTCAACACATTGAAAATCGGACTCAAACAGCCAGCAACTCCCCAGGGACTGGGAAATCCAAAGCAAAGAGTGGACTGAAGTACGGCAAGAACGCTGCCTGCTTACAGCTCTCAGGTGACCTCAGGAGAGCGAGTCCCCAGAGCAGACCCTCCACTGCCTTCTGCCCCAGCACTCCTCTTCCTCAAGCAGGTTTCACAGACCTACATTCATTAACAGGCCTGAGGCCTGGAGAATAAGGCTTATGAGGATCGATTGAGGGAGTTGGGGTTGTTTAGTTTGAGGAAGAGGAGGCTGAGGGGAGACCTCATCACTCTCTACAACTGCTTGAGAGGACACTGTAGGGAGGTTGGTGCTGGTCTCTTCTCACGGGCAATGAGCGACAGGACAAGAGGGAATGGCTGCAAGCTGCAGCAGGGTAGGGTTAGGCTGGACATTAGGAAAAAGTTTTTCCCAGAGAGAGTGGTCAGTCAGTGGAATCAGCTGCCCAGGGAGGTGGTGGAGTCCCCATCCCTGACTGTGTTTCAGAGTAGATTAGATGTGGTGTTGAGGGATCTGGTGTAGGGGAGAACTTGTAGAGTGGGGCTGATGGTTGGACTGGATGATCCCAAGGGTCTCTTCCAACCTAAATGATTCTATGATTCTAACACAAGTCCTCCTCAAGAGGGTTAACCAGCACATACCAGTTCCTATAAAAAACCCAACTGAAAAATTTGGGCTAACAATTACTGTTAAGACACTAGAACTTTCTCACTCTTAGACTGTAGTGGTATCAACACACCAGCAGCAGGACAGAAACATCCAGCATTTGCCATCACCAAAACAAACACAGCAGCTGGGTAAAACCTGTTATCGTCATCAAGGAGAAGGCTAAATGAGAGCCATCAATGCACAATATGGATTAGAAGAGGGCAGATGGGTGAAGATAAGTACAAGAGTTGCCAGCTCAAAGTCTCACCAGTTTTGTAACACCCTAGTACCTTCTGTGAGGATTATACTGCAGGAACAATAGCAAAATTCTGATGTGCAAAACAAGCATTTCCAGTAATAACAAAGTAGGAAAAACAGACAGCAAAGGATGTTTGTAACATGTTCCAATGGAGCAAAGGATGTTCCTAACATGTAAAGGCATGTTAGGAACATGCAGAACTCTTCCTAATTGAATTCTTTTCAAAACTCTTCTTGAGGACTCCATTCCTTCAGCTTTAAGAGATTATTAAATATGTGAATTTTAAACTATCCTCATGAGGCTGTTGTAACTCTTACACAGCAGAAATCTATAAATATTGGATCAAATTCTAGCACCACTTCTTACATTAGTAATTCAATAATAAAATAGCTTTCAAAGTTCTTTTCTGTTATCAAATTAATTTCTGAACCTGGGAGAGGAGGGGGGACGCACATCCACACTTAGATACCACATCTGAAGGTCTCAGAAGTTTGGGTATCACTGAACGCAGCACTGGTGGTTCTACAGTTTCCAGTTTTAACAGGAAGATATGCAGAAGGGAGGAAAAGAAACAAGTTAAATGACCTTCTAAGAGTTCATTAATGACATACTTAGATTTCTGTTCTCCTTGGAACTAAATCAGTTTAATCACACCCCAATTAGCTCAGTTCAAGCAAGCACAGCCATCTACTGTGGAACTGCACAGAAAAACCAGCAGCTTTGCTGGCTCCTTCTACAAGCTGCTAAAGCTTCTGAACCCACTGAGAGGCCAAAGCTAAAAAAGAACATAAAAACTGTGTCAAGCAGTGAAAACTATGTCCAGGCCAGGGATGGAAAGCACAAGCAAGTCCAAAATCCTTCTATCCGCACATCACCTTCGCTTGTGTCACCATTTCTAGCTGCTTTGAAGTAACCAAGGCAAGTTTTGTACACATGTGCACGCAGACATACTTGTGTGCACACACAGTCCTGACTTGCTGAGACTCTTGAGTCTCTATTTGCAAGTTTGAAACAAATTAGAGCTAATGATTTCCACACACAAAGTGAATAAAAAAGCAGTCCCATCAAGGAGGAAGACCCACTGCTCAAGCAGAAAAACGCTGCATCACACTCAGACTTTTTAGACCATCAAAAAAATCCACGTAGCACTTCAATGCTAGTCACAAATCCATTGAAAGAATCATTCATTACATTGCTTGCAGAACTATCCAGTGCTTCCCTCCTCCTTCCCAGACTTGTACTACAGAAACAAAACAACGCAATGGAGAGATCCAATACTCCTTCTTGAAACTGTGGAAACACACTCGTAGTTCCACAGCGGCGCCAATGGGAAGCAGATCAACTCATTGCCACTGAAAAGCAACGGCCCAGAACCAGCTGGGACAGCTTCTTCCCTTTCCTTCAAACAAGGACTTAACCACAGCACCCTCCCGTATTCCTGCTCCAGGCCTCATCTACAGCTCACTGCATTTACAACTGAACTTGAAGAAAACGGGTAATAAACACCAAACCCAGCTGTCCTCTCCCTTCCAAGGCAGAAGGGGACAAAGGAACAGCAACCCACTGCAGCTTCTTTCACCCACTCAACCAGCTCCCAGCACCAGTCTAGGAACTGGTTGTGATTTTCAAAGCAACCACAGGATAAGGCCCTTGCTACAGGGACGGAATTGCAGTTTGTGAAGCACCGTCACGGGGACATTCCAAGGGGACACGAGTCCACCAGAGGCACAACTACTTCTAGGAGGAGACTCCGCAAACCAGCTCCAACCACACTTAAAGACAGCCGGTCTCCCTGCCTCCACGTGGCCCACCTTCCTCCGCACACTGGTGTCTCATCCTGGTGTCTCATCCGCTCACAGCAAGCTTCGGGGAGAGGAGAGGAGAGAGACGATGAAGCAGCTGGACAGGGCTTTCAGCAGCAGTAAACAACCCTGAAGCAGACTGCAAAATTAACATGACAAATACGGCACTTTGCAGCTTCACAAACAGGTTTCAGCTTCCTCAATAACCTTCTGCTGAAGTCTTTTAATAAAAGAAGTTAACAGCATTTGTGCCGAAGGGTAGAAGTACTGCCACAAAATATATACATTACATGTTAATGTTTTTCCTTCACACCCTGAAAAGTAGAGAAATTTCACACGTTCTTCAGTTCTCCTCAAGAACATTCTGAAATTCAAGAGACACTTTCATATGTTATCAGATATAGGAAAAATCCAAACCCAAGCTCAAGTTTCAGAATGGTCACGTTCAAATATAAAAATAGCTACTCCTCACCTACATTATGGTAAGGAAGGAGGACAGACTGATTTTAAACATCGGTAACACTTGCAGGTAGACAACCAGTGGTTATTGCACCCGAGACCACACACACACACGCTGAGTTCTGATTTACAGTAAGATGACAAAAACAAAGAAACAGCTCCCAAGAACACCCTTAATCATCTAGAATTTTCTCCATCCTCATAGACCAATGTTCTCCACAAAAAAAACACAAACCCACCTATATAAAGGGTGTTTAAGTATATGAAAAAGACACTTCTATCCCTTAAAATCAGTCTAATCCAGTGGGGACAACACGGGCAGGGAATGGCAGTGCAGCAGCACAGGGGCTCCCAGCCTGCAGCAGACTAAGCAGGGCTGGCTGCTGGGGGAGAGAGGGGTTAAAAAAAAACCCCAGAAATACCACATTATGTCACTGCCACTAATAAAAAGTATTACTGGAGAAAGCACAATACAGGCACCAACTACAAGGCTTTCTTCAGCCAAGGTAAAGTTCAAACAAGGAGAACCAGGGGGACTGCTATGATAACACAGAGAAATTCAAGTTCATCCTCTCTTATGCCTCCCCTTTTCAGGCTTTCCTTCTCTGTCTCTTCTAGTCCTGCCTATTTTCCCCAAAGAGAACCCCGGTGAAGTTGACAAGCTGGCATTCAAACCTAAAACTGGAGCAACAAGACAAAAATAACAGAAATCAGATCCATTTCCAGCAGCAGTGGGGAGGACTGCACATTGCAAGAACTGCCACAAGCCATTTTGCTGAGGGTGGTTAAGAACCATTTTAAAAGCCTGAGCTCTACCATAACCTGATCTCACATTTCTGATGCCTATAAAACACAAAGTTTCCTATTAGCAAAGAACAAGCCCCTGTTTTCCAAGCTCTGGAGCGTTCAGGTGGGTGCTCTTCCAGCCAGCACTTCCCACTGTTAGCAGACAGGAGCACACGTTCGCATTTCCCAATGACTTCCTGGATATTTTACAATTGCTTCCCCTCAGGAAGTTTATCCAGGCTTTGCAGCTCCAACACCAACAATTCCTGTTGGGAGGTAGGTTGTCCAAGAATACTAAAAGCACATTCCTAAAACACAGACACAGACCTGTTTCTGGCTCACTAACAATAGGTTTTTCTTTTGGCCAGACCTCTCCCTGTTAAGAGGGAGGAGGAGAAGAAGGAACCGATGGGGGAATGCCCGATACCTCAGGGGTTTCACAGCTCATCTGTGAGCAGCGCGGTCTCCGAGCACGAACGGCCAAGTGAGCTGGGGAACAGGGCTGAAGGAAGAAAAGCAGTATCGAGTAAATCACCACAAACACTGGGGAGGGAGAGAAGAGAAAGATTTCTCTCTCATTTCAGTTAACCTAATGCTTCTTCGTGCTCCAAAACCTATTTCCAACCCCCGCTTCATCTCTCAGGTAACAAATAATTCCCACCCGAACAGTAACGTGTCTGCATGTGCGACAGATCCTTTCTCTTCGATTCTTACGCACTACAATTTTGCCCGTGCCTCCTCTCAGTGTGTAAGGCACTGGCCAGCTACTAAAAATCCATCAGACTTATTTGCCTGTTCTTGAAATGAAAACATTACGTCACCACAGTTCCCAGTCAGGAGTCTGTCAGGTGGTAGCCTCCCAGTGCTTAGTCACACCAAAAGGAAAACCAAAAAAAACCAAAGCAGAAGAGATACATAATCCATGAATTCTATTACTCTGAAGAATTAAACCCCCAGAGTTTTATTGTCTCACCCCACCCCCTGACTGTTCTAAAAATAATCACTTTATTCTTATAAACCCTTCCCCCCAGTGCCAGGATGACAATTTTCAAGGTGACACCCTGTAAACACGACACCAAATCTTTACTTTTCGGGCCATGAAAGATATTTTTTGTATATCATCAGGCAATCACATGGCTTAAAAACTATCTGCATTGCTTTGTACATGATACTTCATCAGAAAGAAATGTTTCTTACTTAATACAAGAAACATAGTTTTCTTATATTAATCACGCTGCTTTTCTAGAGAATTCACTTGCATGCTGTAAACCCATGGAAAAGTTATTTGGGTGTCGAGTAGTTTGGGCTTTTTAAACAACAGCCATTAAATGTTTTGCCTTACAAGTTTACCATTTTCTGCTCATTGAAGATCTAGCTGTTGAACTAAAGTCTCTGCACTTGGTGAGCTGAACAGCTTTGATCTCAAGGTCCTATGATCTCTGCTTCTCACACGCGCTTCTTAATTTACAGACTGGAACAGAGAACACGGATGCCCTGATTTTTCTGTTCCTTATTAATATTTTAAGGTGGCACAAAGTATCCACTAAACTTGCATGGAAGAGCCTGTTGCCTGCACTAGCATGAAGCCCAGTAGCTGTCAGAGTCCAGCTGACCACTTAAACTCTGCTTCCAACACTTACCTAGTGACTTCCTCCTCCTCCCCATAAGAATCTCTTTTAAATGTCAGGCTTGTGCTGCCAGAATATTTAGTTATGCATCAACATAAATGTTGATTTTAAAGTAGGCAAAACTTTAAATATTTAGCCTTTAATAAAAAAAAAAATAAAAAAAAAAAAAAGAAACAGCTTTAAATGATACTCTGTGTTTAAATAGTATTGTAACCACCTTGCCAGAAAATACTCAGATAGGATTAAACAAAATTTACAGGAGTGAATGGGTCAGGAATTGCTTGAAAATGAGATGTCAGATTTTGCAAAAAAAGGAGAACAGTAGTAATTTCTAATATTTTTTTTTTCTAACTTGCTATTAGAAACCAAATCTACAAGGGAAACACACCATAACTGTTTCAGCAAGTAACTGTGAAGTATTTTGCCACAGACAATACCCACATCTGCCCTTCCCTCTGCATGTTCATCAGCCTGATTAACTCCGCCTCGGGATGAAGGTTGCTTCTCACTTTTGGGGCACTTGCCATCTTCAAAGCTCCCCAGCAGCACTCACTAGCCAGCAGGAACAAGATCATTCAAAAGGCTCAGGTCTGAGTAATATAAATCTGGTAGTTTCACCATCAGCTTTTCACCAAAAGGATGTTTTTTATAAATGTGGACAACAGACTCTGCTAAAACAGAACTAGGAAGCATAAATATTATTAATACATCCTACTTATAGTTATGAAATTGTGGAGAGATCAACTTCTCTCCCTGTTCTCCACCCAAAATAACGAAGAAATGAGACTTAGCTGGCTAACAGAAGGAACAACAGCATGTCCCCCTGAGCAGGAAACCAGAGAAACTAGGACACAGGCAACTGGGAGAAAATGAGATTTTAAGAAAAAGCACGTGCAAAAGTTCTGTGCCCAGAGCTCTTAACGTTGACTAGATTGATGGCAACTGCCTAAGTTGCTTTCTAAGCCTGAAAGGGGCTAAGTAGGGAGCAGAGGGAGCATTAGTGCCAAGGCTCAGTAATTGATTGTACATGCTCGCACGCTGTAGCCTTCCCCTCAAACTACATTTTGCCTGCATACAGCTTCTCTTTCTGCCACTTTTAAAGTGATTTATTCTCTTCAGAAGGCGAATTAGGTCTTATTTCAATCAAATATTTAGGACCTTTTAGGCATTAAAAGCCACAGATTACAAAGAAGGAAGGTCAAAACCAGTAAAGTCAGATTAAAATTGAAGATAAGCAACAAATATTGAAGTAAGGAATGAACAAATAACCAGCAAAATAAGATTCCAAGATCTAAAAGGCTTCTGCATCCTCCTTGCAATGTCTGGCTCCTTTCTGCTAAATAACCACTATGAAGATATCGACTGCACGGGAGCTGATGAAAGGGGTCTGAATATAGGTCAGCAAAGCCTTTTGGATCTGGCTACAGACACTATTTAGATCACTTTCAGCTATTAAAAACAAGAGAAGAGAAAAGAAAAAAAACTTCCAAAAACAAAGGGTTTACCCTCCAAACATTTTTATTATATTTTTTTTTTAATTTCTTTTCTTTAATTGTCATTGCCTGTGGTTTGGAAGCAGCTGGGTGCTGCCCCAGATCTGCAGTCAGCCCCAGAGCAGGTCAAGCACGTCAGTGACCGCACTCGGCGAGAGCCTCCAGCAAAAGACAGGCTGAACAACATTTGCAGCAGCGCACAGAAACCGGGGGCGGGGGGGGTCTTCAAATATGTTTCCAAGATATAAAAGAATCTTTTAGTTTTTCTAGGAGAACATTGGCTGTTTTGTTTCACTCTGCCAAAAGCCACAAGGCCAAAAAAAAAGAAGAAAATCTTTTTTTTTTTCCCCTGAAGTACACAGTATAGCTCAGTTAATACAGGGCTCCTTGTACCAGCTTGTTTATGCCTTCTCTTCTGTGAAACAAGCCTTTATGTCTCCATAGTGGAAAAACCCACTGGTTTATATCCTTTTCAAGATGTATGCAGCCAATTAAATTGTAAAGTAATACCTGTTTGAAAGTCTAACTCAAAGAAGCGATACATTCCTGGCCTGGGAGCGGAGCCAAAGAGGTCACCTTACACCCTGCAGTCACGTGAGAACACTCAGGTTTGGGAATTCGGTATTTTGACTTCCATATAAAGTAAAATTGGAGGCTGAAAGGATGAGATACCGTGCATTCTGCACACACAAATTGTGCTCGTTTCTCAAGTGATAAACTTAATATTGCAAGGAACAAGAAAAGACAGTTCAAGAGTTCATTGTGATTTCAAGCCGTTCAGAAAGAACAACTGCTCGTAGCTCTGTGCTCCTGCAAAAGCATTTTAGTCATGAATAAACTATTCTGTGACCAGCCCATATGCATAAGAATGGTATAATCTGCACAAAACAACAGGGAAACAACACATTACAATAAAGTCCGCTTGTCAAAGTAACAAGCCAAGTAAGATTTATTTCCATATGAAAACTGTTATGAAAAGACTGACACATTTTATTTTAAATTCTAGTTTTCTTCAAAATAAACAGCATGTATGCAAAGTGCCCCTGGAAACAGCTACTGGAGACGGGGGCAGGCAGCGGAGGACTCACCCAACTGCAACAGCGTTTTCACGTCAACAGGATTCCTTCACCTTCAGGCAGCAGCCAAAGGAAAAGATCTACAGGAAATATACACTACAAGAGGTACCAAAAACCTGCTAACTAAAACAAGAAGGGCATCCAAGTGTAAACTGATTAAGAATCACCAGTGTGACAGAAAGCAGGGCTCAGTCTCATCATCAGGCAACTCATCATTCATAGGGACCAGGCCCCCAGATAAAGCAGCCAGTGCTGCCAGTTCCATCACTGGGTCACACACCCCAGCGTTCGACAACTACACCTCCACCCTGATTCCACGAGCCCAACACCACCTAAAAACTTGTGCCTTTGGGAGAGCAAGCCAGCAGTATGGCACAAACACTGACATGCACACACCACCTCCTCGCTTCACTTTAATGAGTTAAATGACACAATGAAGGGAGCAGATTAGCACCTTTTTACCTTCCCTGTGGAGCTGCTTCAGGACTATGAGGGTATTTTCAATGGAAGTTGTGCTGCATTGCTCTAAGCTCTGGCCAGTAAAAGCCATCAACCTTCCAGAGCCCTCCCAGTACACTGTGTGTGGAGAACCTTTGAGATAAGAGGTGTGAGTGCTCACAAGGTGAGCTTGGCTGCCCTGCTCTACAGCACCAGACAAGCACACGTTTTAAACTATTTTTAAGTAGGTCTTTGAGCTAAATACCATGCCTTGTGTTTAAATTCAGCAGCATACATCTGAACTCGTGGTACCCTCCAACTCACGCGTACTAAAAACGCATCCTGAAGCTCTCATGCCTCGCAGATTTTCGGATGGCTGTGAGGAGTCTAGTAAACTCACCAGAATTAGTACTGTATATTTCTGTGACTTCTACATCTGACAGAAGCTGGCAAGTCCAACTCACAGGTTGTATTCCTCTGAATAAGAGAAGTAGACGTAACCGTGGCGCTTTCTTTGGAGCTTTCAGGAGAAGGCAGCTAGCTCTGCTGTATTCTCCCAAGCCTCTCCGTGCTGATCTACTAAATCTATATTGTTTACCCCATGTGCAACACCCTTGCAGTGACTGCATACATTTCATCCCTTTGGCAGGCCCGTACCGTGCCACAAAACTGATACTCATGTAGGAGACACTTTCCTACCTGGTTGCTGAAATAACATACCGAGGACCCAGGAAAGCTTAAGACAGAGAAGTGTTAAAGGGCATTTTTGGCACAAGGTACAGTTTCTGTGTATTGATTAGCTACTCAGCTTTTGGAGAAAGAATTGACTTAGTATTGGCATCATTAACATCCACCAGTAAAATTCATAACACCTTTCAAGCAAAGGATACATCCAAGGAAGGGCTGCACCACTGACTAATGCCTGTGTAGACAACATCCAGAACGCACAGCTGTATTTCCATGCAGCCTGTCCATCCCCCTGTATTTCACAGTGTTCCAGAATAATATTTTAACTGTTTAACCTCAGACATTAAAAAAGTCAATTTTTATGTTTCAGCCATGTGTGAAATCAATGCTGTTGACAGAAATATGATTTGAACATATTTATTTCTTAGAGGCTTTTCTGCATTTGTCTTCAGGGTAATGGAAGTCACCTGGCTTTCACAGAAGAGGTATTTTTCTTGCCAAGAGGTAAAACTTGGGATTCCTGTCTCAGGATAAGCCTACAGAGTAGCTCCTCACCATGCAAAAGCGTTTGCAGTGCAAGTGTGAATTAGGAACAACGAGCCACGTGGACCGACTGCCACAACAGGCTGTGAAAGGCTTTGTCTCTGATACCTGTCACACTGGAAATCACAGTTTGCGTTCTTAGTCTCTCTCAAATTTATCACCACTAAAATTGGTATCCTTTTGCTCCAGCTGGTATCAGAGAGGCAGGGCAGGGCAAGAGTCACTTCAGGTATAAAGCAGTTAACTGTAATCCCAATCCTTTGTGACCACGGTTATGGGAAGGCATTTAATTTCTTGAGCAAATAAAGCCACATGGATTCAGCCTTCGTCCTTCCCAATGCCTTAAGTGTGTACATGACTCCTCATGCTGGAAGGGAAATTGGCCAGGCTAGGAAAGGCCATCTTCTGGCCTTCACAACACTGGTAGCTATACACCACTATACACCACCACCCCTTAATGGGGTGGTTGGTTTTTTTTTGAGCTTCAAACAAATTAAGGCCTCTAAAAATTCCCTGATGCTTTTGCATGGAGAAAAGCCTTACGTTCCTGCAGGCAGTAACCAGTTCCTCAGTGCTCGTTCAGCACAGCAGATCCTGCTCCTGCACTAATACCTACTAGAAAAGCAACAAAGGGGGCAAGCAAAATTGGAAAGCAAGAATTCTCTTTCCTATTTCAAGTCTTGGTACAGGCACACCCAGCTACTCCTACTCTTCTTCTATTCAATTTCATACCAGAGTGCTCAAGGGTTAAAGTGCTATTTAAAAAAGAAAAAAAAATTAAGAAAGGAAGACTATTTTTCTACACCGAGGAACAAGAGGAACACTTGATAAAGGCTCTGAGCACCAGGGTAACTGAAAGCAAACAACCCTGAGGAAGGAGGCCCTCACTTCAGTATTCAGGTTGGGATTTTACATTTGCCTACTTAGCCAAGTAAATCCATCTCAAAAAAATTATTCAACCACAGTGAGGCTTCCAGGCCACATTAAGGGACCAAGAATCTCATAATTATAGTCCCTTTCACAAATTTAGAAATCCTTTCAATGGTTACTTGAAAAGCTAATTGCTAGCAGCTAGAAAGGAGTGTAAATTCCAGGGAGTATTCTTCTCCCTCTCCTCACCCCAGTTCTCAGGAGCCCCCTTCACCTCGCGGCTTCAGTATCCGCACAGACCCTCACGGCTTTACGGCACGGCACAGAGGGAACACAGCAAGGTCCCTAAAAAACCACACTGTATTTCTGTAACTCTACCACGTGAAATCCTACTTCCACAGAGCACACACACATTTATGCATTACACTGGCATTAAAGACGCACAAGTTTTATATTTTTTAAATATAGCTAACTCCCTCCCCATTTGGAAACCCAGTGAAGATGTAAGGGACTGGCCCACAGAGCAGCTGGAGCTCAGCACCACATCCAGGGGGGATCTGCACAGAAAGAGGGAGACACTGAAAAGGCTTTATATTTGTACAGCAAAAATCATGAAATAAAATGCTGTAAAATCTTTCTGAAGTTGCAAGTGCTCAAAAAGATCTCGGAGTTACCAGTACGGTTTCTCAAATATTTACCATCTTCACTTAAAATGCCTGCCCTAGGGCCCCGAGCAGTTTAGGTTTGGTGGGAGAGTTCCCATCACAACATTTCTTTGTTCATCGAGTACAGTAAGGTAAAGAACGGTGCCAGATGTCACAAAGTTTTAAACAGACTTCCACAGTAAACGGTTTTAGTGATGGCTTTCTGGAAGGCAAAGTTTCAGAGTGCAAAAACACAGGTAAAAGAGAGAAACTAAATCAGGTCCAGTTCTATCGTTATACAGGCAACAAGAATTAGACAGAGGTGACAAAGCCGCAGAAATTAAACACTTATCACAGACATGTGTTTCTAGTTTCACCAAAAAGTTGTGAAATGCAGCTCAGTAATAACTTCAGGGGCAAATGGTGAGGAAATGCACTATGGCGTTTACAAAGGGGAGGGGTGGGAAGAGCTAAGCTGTAAGAAACACAGCCCCCCCCCAGAACGGTGGATTAAAGCAAGAACTCCAGCATCAAAGTGTACAATAATTAACACCCAACACCTTTGTGATAAATTACTGAACATTAGCTTTGGTAAACTCAATGATTTGTAGAGTTCTCCAGGTTTTTTTTCCAGCATCAAAAGTCTCCTAAGGAAAGGAACTCTCCAAGACACCATCTATCAGCTATTTTTACCAAATATTTACATGGTCCTCCTTTGGGTTTGAGTCATGTACATGCTCCATGACACACTAAAACACTGGGCAGTCACAGTTACGAAAATTCAAGCTCATGCTTTCATTCTCACCTTGTTTTCAGCAAGCAGTAATGCACCTGCAGGGTATGTTACAGCTCCCTCCTTCCATCTGCTTCTCCCCCTACATGCAAATCAGACTTGAAAACACGTATTCTATTTTTTTATTCTAAAAACATTTGGGAAATGGCACCTCAACATGAAATTACTTCTACGCAGACAGCACTGGAAGCTGTGTTACAGCTTTGCCAGAGTGTTCCAGCAATCACAGAGCAAGCATGGATGTTTTGGATTCAAGCTGCAGGAGGAGACCGCATAGCTGTAACAGTTATTATCATAAAAGGTAGAAGAATGAATTAAATGTGAATCTGCTTTTACGGAGATACCCAGATACCATTTGTCCAACATTTAAAGCCCTTCTATCAATCTCCTAGAAAACCACCCAAAGAGAAGTTTCTGAACGATGAAGCAAAATGTGCTCTCGTTACTGAAATTCCAGAATGCTCCCTTCAACCTCAACCACCGGAACAGCTTCCACAATTAAAAGAACAGCATGGCACTAACAACAGAAACACTTCTGCTTACTGGCAGAGAAGGAACAGTTCCCCACCCACACAGCACTTTTGGAAGCCCTGAAAGAAGAGTAAGTGTTGTTTCTGAAACCACTAATAAGGAAGTTATTAAAACACAAAACCCAATCAGTAACATCCGTGCCAGTTTTCCGGCCAGAAGGGAACAGGCTATTGCCCCGTTCTACCATTACCTTCCAGGTGCTTCCAGCAGCAACATGACTTCTAACCTTCATTTTCCAAAGATCTGAGGTTATAGGCAATGGCAGAGAGTATCTAAACACCTACAAAAAAGGAGTTACGACACATGCATCGACCTCGCTCTTGTTGGAACCAAACTCTTCCCTTTTTTCTGACACTGCAGGGCAAAGTTAAAACCATCTGAACTTGAGTGCATTTCATATCTTAAAGCCATTTCTTGATTTTGCTCCATGACAAGTCGGACTTTTTTTAAAAAAAAAAACACAAAAATTTTCCATCTTTGGGCTACTGAGACAAACCACTGCCTAGTTCTGCAATCCAATTGCCTTTTTTAATACACAGGGCACGCTGCAAGAGTGCCCAGGCTCGGGATGCCAGGGACAGGCAGCTCACTGAACGTGCTGGGAGGTGAGCTGCAGTGTGCCTGTTCAACCCAGCTGCTTCGTATCCCAAGGGAATCCCACTCACAACTGGCTTTGCTTTTGGTAAGAACTCAACAAGGCACTTGATATCACCGGAATCTACAAATGCCATTTTTAATTTTTTTTTTTAAATGAGTATCATCCCCCCATCACACCCTCTCACCCACTCTCTGTAACCAACAGCCCTTCAGCATGCAAGTTCAGAATGACAGTTACATTTCTGGAGCTAAACTAGATTCAAGCCACCAATATGCTCCCTGTACTAATCTATAATCCTAACAGAAACAATCAGCTGACAATTTTTCAAAGGCTTCTGCAGAACCAGGAATGACACATGTAAAGGCTAAACTTGGGAAAAACCATTTAACTTCACATAAGATAAAAATAAAAGCAAAAATTATTTCTTACAGGTCCTTTTAATTCTAATAAATAAGCCAATTGCATGCCTGAAAATACTATGCTAAAGTACTAAAGGCTGTGCACAACCACTGGGAAGGCAGAGAAGGTCAAACTCCAAAGCCCAGGCTCAGCCTCTGCCACGGAGCCACCACTGTGAGTTCCAGGCACAGCCAGACCAGAGGAGCCATCAAAACGCACCCGTAGATCAGGTCTAGTTCCAACAGACACTCCAGCTACTGTGAGTGCTGGCTTTTTTTCTTCAGATTCATGCCACACTGAAATGAGAACCTGGCTACAGCAGCAAATGAACAAACTGGAGGACACCACCAAAATTAACACTTGATGATACCGTTACCACAGGCACGAGCTATCCCAACTGGGCTGAACCAGAGTAAGCCTTTAGCTGGCACCACCCAAAAGTCAGAACACATGAGATCCTGCTTTGGATGCGTTTCATGACTGGTTGCTGCTCCTCCTTCCACATTCAGAAATTGACTCCTCTCCCCTCCAAATCTGAAATACAAAAACCTCTATTCACATGCTGCGTGTGATCCTGCAGGCTCAGCCTCCTTATATTAGGCCAGACCCACAACATTTACATCGGCTACAGGGAATACTACTTGTCTGTACCCAAAGACAACGCATTGAAAGGTGAAGAACACTGATTTACACTCAAAACTGTGACTGAAAAAACCTCAGTAGTTTCAACATGATGCTACATTTCCTGTAGCCGGGGTTTCTATGTTTTCTTTCATCTGCATCTCAATAAAAAATTGCATAAAACCACAGCACAGAAAGGGGTACCAGATCACTGCATCTAAGCCATTTCTGACCTCGTAGGATTTTGATGTTTTTCAAAAATACAACAACTTCAAATAAGGAAATAACTACAAAGAACCCGCAGCAAAACTACAGAACCTAAAATTAAGGCTCCAAAGAGCTGAACTGGGTACAAGCAAACAAGTGCATGTGACAATTAGGATAAATGAGCTGTTTTGCACCTCAAAGAGACACCAAGCCATGTCAGATTCTATGAAAGGCAGGGACTCAGGACAATTAGGAAGGAGGGCTGTCACACAGGAGATCCACAGTGTACTTTCTCACAGGTCTTCACTCTAATAGTGTGTCCCACAAAATGTATTTAAATTTGCCTTTTCAAATGCGTAAGAATATACTCCTTAATTTCAGATATAATCCCCAAGACCGTCTCCTGACCAGCACCTAAACAAGTCACGGTAAACTGCCACACTGGTTGGTAGAGGCTGGTCTATTGGCATAACTGCAATTTCTACCTCTGTATTACTATTATTTCCGTAAAAAAAGAAGGAATAATGAAGTCATTTTAAAAAAACCTCTGCAGAGCCACCAAAAATATGCTGAAACAGGCCACAGTGCAGGAAGGGAGCAGCTCCCCATCTCTCCCAGTACACCTCACCTCCACACCAGCCTCCCAGTCCGTGCACATCCCCAACAACTCTCAAGATCCATTTTTTGCTGAGAGAACTGGAGCAATGTCCCCCCTTAGCCACGACATTGGCTGGAAGCCTCCACACACCAGGGGTTGGTTTGGCTGCCGAGCGAGTGTCCCCTGCACCTTCGCCAGCGCATACCGGCACATCACACAGCATCCACCAGCTTCTCTTACACCCTCCCGAGCGGGGCCCAGTTCCCCGTTATCCTTACAGGATTTCAGGATGGGTACAGGGATGACTGTGAAAATCCTGGCCCCATAAAAACCGTAAGGCCACCGCCTGCACGCAACAGGCAGTGACACCTGAAATGATAGGCCACACAAGGCAGTGCTCCTCAAACCAAGCTTCCTCTGGACTTTAAGCCAGTAAGCAGCTACTGAATCCAAGGAATTACGTGGCCACTAGCCTTTCCTGGAAGTGTAACCTGTTTGGTAGATATAAATTTCTTGTCCTCAAGGCTAAGTATTTTCAGATAAAACTTGTATCTTTATTCCCACTTAGGAACCAGCCAAATAAATGAGATTTCAGTGCAGGGGAAAGAAAACTCTCAGTGTTACTGAGATTTCAGCTCAATATTAAAGCAAAACAATAATTAAAGCTGAATTGAGAATTCATTACCAATCTAAGGATGGACTTCTGTGAAATGTTTTATTAGCAAATTCATTTAAAAACAATAATGTACAGTTTTCAGCAAAATTGCAGTCCACAGACCTGCAATCAATGTGCTATAATACATCCTAATGTTAAAGATTAACATGGTGACAGAAGACATGGGATATATTATCATTCCCAGAGCTTTTCATGTTCAAATACCGAGACAACCTGTACCCTCCCCTTTCCCATGACACCATTCCTAGGAGCTCATGTCACCCTGTCCCTCCACTAGCCCAGGTACCTGGTGCATCAGCCCAGGGACCTGACCAATTCTCCACATCCTCCTCGCACGCCTGTGAAGGCAACTGGGAGGGCAATATGCGGATCCTCCTCCTTTCAGTGGCAGCACCAGCTTGAAATGCTGAAACTGAACACGTGAAAATAGGATTAACATTTGGCAAGGACTTCACATCTGCTGTGTTTCATATCTGCCCAGACACATTTCTAATAAAGGACTCACAAACCAACAACAAAATACCTGGATTTTCTGTGACAATGAGCGCTGTCACCAAAACTACCGATTCTGGTTGCACAGAGTATACTACCAGCTGTTTAGGTATCCCACATCACAAAAACCTTTCTGGATGCAGTTTTACTTTATTTCCAGTTCTCTTACACATCCTTCCTTGCCTGTTTTCAAACAGGAACATTTGGCTTTATAAATCACTTTTGGAAATATTTCATCTTCTTGTTCATAGCCAGCTTTCCTCTCTGCCCATCCACAACACTGCAACAACCAGCAGTTTCAAGCAATTACTCATTTTTTAACCAAAGTGTAACCCCTTAAAATATAGGGAGCAGGCTTTACTCTCCTTCTCAATAAACACTCCAGAGATGTGAGAAGTCATGGCATGTCTACTGGCTTAAATGACTTTTGGCAGCCTGCTCTACTGGTAGACAGAATACCCAAACGCCTCTGTGGCTGTCACTGCAGTTCCACTGTAGGGTTTCAGCGGGTGAACAGCAGAGCAGTGCAAAGAAGAGGTGTTCAGGTTCAGCAGCTACAGGGGAAAACTTTGAAAGATGAAGCTTTTAGAGAAGGACTGGACTCCACCTCAGCCCAAGTGGAAGCAAGCTGCTGGCCCATTCCACTGAAAGCTGAGCTGAAGAAAAGGCTGGCAGCCGGCTCTGAGTGCTCACACGTTAGTGATGTATGTCTGTAACACAAAGATGCCTCCGCAAGAAAGATATACCAATGAGGCCAAAATGATCAGATACGGCTTTTACATCAAGATGACGCAGAGAGAAGCACTACATGACAAACAGTAAATATTTTATGTATTCAGAGTCACATCCATGTGAAGACAAACTTCCATGGCTCGAGTTATCTTGGTAAAAAAGCACTAAAGCAAGCAAAACTTGTCTAGAAAAGTACTCACGCTTACCTGGCTGTAAAGCCCCTGCAGAACACGAAGCAGACCTACGCTGCAGAAAAGCACTATGTCTCTTCCAAACAATATGAAGTCTGACTTCAATATTTTAATTGGCAAGAGGCAGTGCTAAAGCTATCCTGGCACAAACCTCAAGCTACGGAACACCACACACGTACTAGCAGCGCTGCGTTACTCACCTCTGGGTCAACATCAACATTAGACACGTGTCAAAAAAAGCTAAAAGCACATCAAACACGATAAATTTATCCAAGTATAATCATAATGGAAGACAACTGTGCCGGCTACTGACACCTGCTTTGACCCAGTGTCACAAAACACAACGGTTTCAAGACACATAAAGACATAAAATAAAACCAAAGTAAAATGTTAAGAGCCCACATGTACGTAAGAATCAAAAAAAACAACCCTCAGGAGTTGTCCATACTCCCAAGCCACAGAGAAAGATAAAGAGACCATAAAGAGGTGGCAAAGTTCAACAGAGCTATACCAACACAGCAGAAACGGAACCCCACTGACACCCAAAAGGATATAAAGCACAGCAGTGCGGGTGAAGGGAAACGCTAAGGGAGCAGGGGGCAGAGGTACAAAGCCCCGGGATCAGCAGCAGGCTGACACAGGTAAGCATTTCCTCAGCCAAGCTCCCCCAGCAGCCAGGGTAGGAGCAGACACCTGAAGGGCTGGAACAGCCGATGGACCTGCAAGAAGCAGCTCAGCTACTGCCAGAAACTAAGCACGGTTTTTAAGCTTCTCCAGGAGATCAAAACCAGCATGTTTGGGGGTTTAAAGGCAATAGTTAAAAAAAGATTAACATAAACACAGTAAGACTCACTCCTGGATGGGTAACTTAATTAAAATCTTACCTAACTTCACTACAAAGGACAGTAGTGCATTCAAATTCTTTGAACAGATGAATGCAGTAATGGGCAATTTAATCACAGAACAGTTTTTCACTTTCAAAAGACCTCTAGACAAAACTATATGACCAGAGGATACCAAAAATCATCAAGCTGCTATGCTTTGATGAAACACAAAATAACTGAATCATCAAAATTCATAGTATTAAAAAAAAAAAGTCATTCATACGAGCCAATACCTACCCAATACTCCAAGAAACAGAAAATCAACAGATTAAAATCTGCAAACTAAGAAATTCAGCTTAAACAACACACGTGAATTTCTTCAGTGTTAGCCAGTACCAACCAAGCACAAACTTCTTCACAGCAAAGGAAATTCACTCTAATCTATGCATATCAATGCGTTTGGGAGGAAATAAAAATCTCTAGCTTGCAATTCACTGTTTCTAGATCAACTTACCAACCCAAGAAAAGATCTCTTCCTGAACAACTATGCAAACTAGAATGCAAGAGCAATAGGAAGTGTAAAACACTGCCACATCATAAATCACTGATGCTGTCCTAGAAGTGCCACACTCGGTCCTGCAAAGCAAAGCTGAGCCAGGGGAAGTTCAAGGACTGGCAACGAGAACCAGTGAATGCCATAAAAAAATAAAATATACGTACGTAAGTTCAGGTACATGGAGACCAGTGGGATCCAGAGTGGGCCAGTCCCTTTTGAACAGCACCTTTAGGGATTTCCAGGGGATTTTTTTCCCTACTAACACCTCCTATCGCTTTGGAGTTCCCCAAAACATCCAGAAGCAGCGAGTGCTATTGTTTAGTCAGTGTAAAAAATATAAACTCTTTTTGCTTTATAGTAGCTTCTTAATCAGAGTGTTAAAGGGACAATAGTTTTCATTAAAAGGAAGCATTAAATCTCTTCACTTTCTACACAACTCCGACACCTCCTGGCTGTGACAGACCCCAGGGAATTACCCGAACTCCCAAGGAAGTTCGGCGAGAGAACGTTAGGAATTCCTTCACTCCCTTAAAAAGGGCTGCTTTAGCAGGAAATAAAAGCTATTTTAACTGATAAAAGGGTTTATCACCCATTAATAGTCCACTTATTTTGTAAAATTAAGATGCTTTTTTCATCATGAATACTAAATGGTAAAAAAAACCCACTAAAAATTAAAGCAGCTGAAATACCGTATAAAGCTGGAGTTTCAGTTTCCCTGAAGAGCTCCACAGCTATCCCCATCCAGACTGAGCTTATCTATTTCGGTGGCATTAATCAGGATTAGCACTTTCATCTTGGCAATTTAACTGGAGAATGAAATCAATAGCATCCAATCAGTAAAATATGACTGTTGTTTCCACAGCACTAAGACATTTTCCCTATTAAGAACTGTTTTGCCGTTTTTTAAGATCAATAGCCTCAGAGCATTATATTTAACTGTTGAAGGCCCAGAGATCTGTTTCAGGACAATAATCTGGAGTGGTCACCCTCCTGCTACCTGGGGGCAGCACCTCCCCACCCTGCATATACAAACACACTGCATGTTTACATGTAGCTATGTTAGCCACCACCATATCGGCATACATTTTATACACTAAATTACTTCCATGCCAAACCAGCAATGGTACAAAAATCTGCTCTCAAACCCTATATTAAACCCAGGCTGATGCTGCACAAGTGTTTTTATAGTTGGAAAGTAAAAGTTAAAAAATGCAACACATTGCTCTTTGTGTAGTTTTCTTAAACTCCCACTGGGTTTCCACACTCACTCCTTACCACTCTTCTTGGCAAGGCAGCAAACACGTGGTAGGTGCCTACAGAGTTTAAGACAGCACTGAGAATCTTTGTTTGAAGGTTAATGTCTTGCAAATCACAATACAATACCATCAGGAATAACCAAATATTGTTATTTATATAGATTTTCTCACTTAAATTGCACTGGTAAGTTGGTAAGTTTTGTTCCCTGTTTTTCTACTGTGATAAACGTTAGGCAGGGGTGTGTACTCATGTCTCACAACTTTTAAATGCAAGTGTTAGTTTACTAGGATAGCTTCATAAGCAAGTCATTGTCTTAGGTGACTAATAAAACAACTAAACACATGCTGCCGGAGGTGTGTGCAACTTGGGCTCTTCCAGCAGGGGACAAGGGGCACCACACCAGCACGAGCCCAGTGAAAGGCAGCCCGGTTCACAGCTTATTACAACAGCTCACCCTCACAAGCAACACGCTCAGCGTGGGCAGACCTTTCCACTGCTGCCTATATACATATATATGTGTGTGTGTGTACTACCAGTGGTGCTGGTGTCTTCATCTCTCGGGAGCCATGAGTAACCCCAGTGCTTCCCTCAGCTCACACGCAAGACCCAGAACACAGGTGGCTGACACACACCGTATTTACATGAAACCGGAATATCAACTGGAGACCTGGGACTTGGGATGTAACCGAGACCTGAATATTTCTGCCCTATTTTTAACCTGTGGTATATTTAGAAATAATGAAGAAGTGCACACAAACCAGAAACAAATGATGACCTTTCCTTCCTAAGGAACTCTGAGGGTCTATGCTCCCACCTTGCTCAGCTTTCAACACACCGCTCTCACTGCGGAAGGAGCAGCACACGTTGTACCAACCCTCCGTAACCAACGTGCTGCTGAAAAGACCCCTTCAGTTCTGGGGGGCTCCTGCAGCTTGCCTGCCCACCAGTTTCTCATTACATTTGACTGTGGACCTCCAGAACCGCCAGTCTGCCCTTTAACAACAACATATATATTGATTCCGAGGGCTTCAAGAATACCAGGGAGGGACAGAACAAATTTCCTGCTTCTGGGTAATCTAATTTGCAATCTTAATGGTACACACAGGTTATCACAGCTTTTCTACTGAAAAGTAAAAGTTATACCAACTGCAATTTCACTGTTCATAATGCCATTGTGTATAGATCAAAGTTTCAATGCTAATCTCCAGTCAGTCCCAACCAGCTACAGGGGGCATGATTTACCTTGGGCTGATGCTTGCTCCTTACTATTTTTCATTTCCATTTTATTCCCTTTGCTAAGTGAAATATTGTCCTATTTCTAAAATCAGAAGCTCATTTTAGCTTATTTGCAAAGCAATTAAACAAATTAGGAAAGAGACTAACATTTACAGATGCATAAATAATGAAGTTATACACGTTTTCCTTTAAATAACTCAGCTACTCTCTTCTTTTTCGGAGAGCGATGACTATTTATAGATGGGATCAAGTGTCACTCGACCATCCAGGGCTACATGCACAGAACAGGGGCTTCCAAACCTATAACTTATGCTCCCTCATGCCACTCTTATTAACACCAGAATGTGGGATGTTGGGATATTTTTTTTCCCCCTGCATTAAAGCCTCCTGCTCTGGGCACAGCAAGCAGCACTTCAGCCCTCAGCAGCAGAGCCCCAGGTCTCACACCTGAACCTCCACCTGGACCTAGAAACCAGGGGTTCCTCCACCTCTCTCCTTTACACCAACCTAACAAGACTCTGCTGGGCACACCAAAGAGATCAAGCCTCACACAAAACACAGGGCAAAAGCCAGCACTATCACCTTTGCCTCTAAAACACAAAGGGGACCCCTTTAATGCATGATGTGGAACACCTGTACCCCATTCACTCTCCTTCCAGCTGGGAGGGACCCGAATGCCCTGCCAGATATTTAAGAAAACATAACGATAATCAGGTGGGGAACAGTGTTAATCAAGATTAAGTGCATCCATATGAAGTATGTCATCTTCATCAAGACAAAGAATCAAGAAAGCCTCTTGCTCCTCAGTTACTCCCTCTAAGTAACCGGTACAAGCACCCTAAGGGATAGGGAAAGCCCAGCCTCTGGTCCTTACCAGGGGTAGGACAGGACAAAACTCATCCACACAGCAGAAAAGTACCTTCCACAGAAGAGGAGGGTAGGGGTTCACCAGAACTACCAAGATTTCCACACCATTACTTCTGAATTCCCACTCCAGTTAAGCTTCAATGAAGGTTTTATTTGGCAAGTTTTCAGCACAACACTCCCCCTTTGCTGACTTAATTCACATATTTGGCTTCAACAGATAAAACTTCACCTATCAGTTTGACTTCCTCAAACCACAAAGGATTTTTCCAAGTAGCAAAGAGCAACCACCACGACTGTAACTCCAGTGAGCTGTCACTGGAGCAGTAAATGCTAAAAAAGAATCATCACGTGGTAGGATTTTACACATCAAAAATGCAACTTATCTATTACACATACTCTGAAGATCTTTGAGACCAAGTATAATATTTTCCAAAAGGGGAAAAGGAAAAAAAAAAATATATATCTGCAAAGCTGGTACTGTGGAAGAGACTGAATACGTTCCCCATCAACCGGAGCCAGCACACACAGCTACACCAGTAGTATCTAGGAGGAGACCTACCACAGACCTTTCTGCTTCATGTGATTTGCAACGGGACAATGACACCATTTACACCAGTTTAACCACTCTCACTTCTCCGAGTTGCTTAAACCCCACTCATCTAAGCAGCCAGGCTTTCTTCCAAATCCCACCTGCACAGAGCCCTCCTGCAACGCATCGGGAGTCATCCACAGGGCAAGTACTAAAAACAATAAATAAAACCCCAGCATTCAACATCTAAAACTAGATTATTTTTTCCCCCAAGCTTTCTACTAGTTTGATAGTGGAAAGAAGAGGAAAAACAACCCAAGTTACTTTTTAAAGCCAACATTTTTCCGCAGAAGGAGCAGGAAATATTCCTTCCAAACCAGAGAGCCCTCCACGGCACTAACGGTCTTTCGCAAGGGCCCTTCTAGCCAGCCTCCCCGTAGGCACACCGTGCTTCATCTGGATGAGATTACGCTTTGCGCAGCCCATAAAGAAGCAGGATCCAATAACGGATCGTTAAAGGCAACAATGGTAAGAGGTGTGAGAACTACAGCCGCCGAAACGCTCCCTCCTGAGCCAGACCCCTCGATCCTGGGCTACTGCGGCGGTTTCCAGGCGAAGTTACACACACACACACCCCCCTCCCTCCCGCCCCTTTCCACAGGTTGTCTGTCACCTCCTC
>VZTM01025083.1:87796-106441 GCA_013400555.1 Jacana jacana | reverse complement strand
CTTCGGTGCTTGATCACTGGATTTTTTTCCCCTCTCTTCAAAGTTTTCGATGTCATATCATGAATAAAATAAATTTGTGTTTTCTTTTCATTTGCTTGAAGGACTGCTTCAATTTCCCTTTAAAAAAAGCCAAATTAGCATTTAAATATTGAAACTTGTCTTGGCCTTTTGCTAATAGTTAAGTCTCAGGTACTTGTGCACTTTTTAACAATTTGGGGTTGTTAATGCCTGTGAAGGTGCACATGGGAAGCACCTGTGTGGTGCTGGTGTGTTGAACACAACACAACGTCCTGTTAGAACTCCTGATGAAGTAGTCTGTAGCAGACCTGTGAGAACAGTAGTCAGCTAATGTTATGATGGCAAATCCTTTAGAATTTTTAAAACAAGAATTAAAAGGGCTTGCTTGTCTTGCAGCTGTTGAATGATAAGGATTGTAGCTTGGTTTGGAGACGCTGAGTGTACAGAGACCTCTGGCCTTTGATTAGGGAATTCAAACTTCCTGCGAAAGGTAAAAGATCAAGAACTGGAAGATCAGCTTAAAAAAAATCTGTTCCCATTCCATCCTTTAGTAGTCTTTTTTTTTTTTTNTCTGATTCTTTCTTTTTTTTTTTTTTTTTTTTTTTTCCTTTCAAATAAAACACATGCATGGCTTTAATCTTGACATAGCATGTAATTTTCCTTGAAGATAATTTTCTGCAACACAGCAAGGGCTGTCTTTAGCAGCAAGGGTTTACATAAGTGGATGGAAAAAGGTTTAGCTTCCTACTTATACCCCTGGCGTTTCCGCCCTTACTCCCTTCGTCACTAAGAGATCCATTTTTATCATGGGTTTTAGTTGGGTGACAGAAGGGATGGTTTAGGGGAAAATCAGTGTTTGGTTTGGAGAGAGAAAACATGGCTAGATTTATGCTGCAAAAACCAGTAACTTCAGAAAATGTTGTATGCTACCTTTAGAAAATCCTTGTGCTTTGAACTACTTGGAAATAAGAAAGAGAAATCAATAGCAAGTAAAGCAAAACCAATTAGGTCTAACAACTCAACGAGGTAACTGCAGTTGCCTATAGTTTCAGCTACTTTGTGGAAGTGCTTGTAGAAGGTTTAAGCAAAGCGCAGGGCAGTTCTGAAAATGGAAAAGCTGGTATTTGGTATCTAGTGCTGATTTACCATTTACATGGTTTCCATGGACCTCTACTTTTTAGAAGCAAACCTCTTTGATTTGATAGTAGCGCTGTTCACCAATTGTTATGACTGTTACCTGCTTAAAGTTTGGAATTTATTATTCTGTCTCTACATTGATGGGTGTTGAATACATGAAAACATTTATGAAGTAGCTTTTAATGTTACTAGTAATGTTTGGTGACTTAGAAATTTGTTAAGGTTATATTGTGTTAATCAAATGGCTTGTACAAGTGAATATTCTGTCAGACTAAGAGAACATGAAGAAAGTTTTACTAAATTTTTAGTTTAATATTATACTTGAGGATATGGTGAGCTGCAGGTCTCGGTCGAAGCACATAGCTAACCAAATATTTACTTTGTCATCCATTGCAGTTGATGATGAACCTGTGTGTTTTTTTAAAGAGAGAGAGTTTTCACATTTCCCGATTCGTTTTTCCCAGTTTTCTGATGTTTTAGGGTAAACCACTACTAGAGTGGTGTCCTAGATAGTCTTTACCCTGCAGCAAGCTTAGCTTTATCCATCTGGGGAGCAAGTAGGTGCTGCTGATACATTATGCTTCTGTGTTAACAGCACTTTGTATTATGGCACCTTCAAGTTCCCAGGCTCTGCATAAGGAGCATCCTCTAACGTGCAAAAGGGCAGCCGCCGTGGGAGGGAACACACAGCCAGACTTCAGTGCAAGCTTTTGACAAGTGCACTTGAATAAGCAGTGCCTGTGAAAAGAAGGGCTTGAATTTAACCTAACGAGAAGTGTAATTGAAACATTGAGTATAAACAAGCTCAAAATAGGCACAAAATGAAATTATTTTTCAACATGGTTTACTTTCAGCAGTGGCAAAAATAACTAACACAACTCTTGCAGTTTCTCGTCGTAAAATTGATGTAAGGATCAATTCAGTCAGCTTTCAAGCAGACTGAATGAAATACTGAAGCAATTAACTGCTGAAAGTCCTTATGCTCAGTGTTTTTTGGGAGTGACACATCTTGCAGAACCAATACTCCAAATGAGAGCAGCACAAATTGATAACTGGTGCAGGTCTCAAGTAGAACTGCAATACTGGAAAAGTGGGAATGAATCACTCTGTAATTAGAGAGCTGTTCAATAAATATCATAAAATCTGCTATGGCTTGTGTGTAATTAGAGAGCTGTTCAATAAATATCATAAAATCTGCTATGGCTTGTGCAGATAAATTATTTGGTTTCAGTATTGGCTTGTAATGACTAATTATAATTCAAATGAGTAAGGGTTTAAACCTGTTCTGAGACTTCTGCGTACATGGAGAGGTGTGAGTATCCAAGTGTCTGGAACTGGAGGTCAGGGTGGATATGACTGGGAAAAATAGCAAGTTTGCAAAAGCTTCATTATGTCGTTCATAACAGAAAGCTTTTAAAATTGTGAGGTCGGAAGCTGTGCCTTCGTTATGCCATATGCAAAGGAAATTCCTTCAGCAGAGAGGTGACTTAAAGGATGGGCTCAATAATGTTTGCTACAAAGAGTTTTACCGGCTGACTGAGCCCTTGTCTCTTGTTTTCTCATGCAGTTTGGGATGCTTTGTTGTCTAACAAGTTACTAAAACTCTTGTTGTATGCAATTGACAAAAGCCTCTTACAAACATTGACAAAGATTAAGGGCGCCTGTGAAAAACTGTACTGTCAAATGCATTTGTATGCCAATTATCACTAAGTTATTAACTTGTAACATGAATGTTTGGAAGAATTCAAGTGATGTTTGAGTGAAAGTGTAAGAAGCTTTTTATAAAAAACATTGAATCTCAGAGATTTCAAATGTTCATTACCTGTTCAACAGCCGTTGTAGCTTGAACTGCTTCATTTAACAGTGTGTATGTTGGAGGGGGGTGTTAATAAATGTATATATATTTATTTTTCCCAGTGAGAAACAGAAATCACTGGGGAAAACATTTTGCTTGTTAAAATGTAAAAGACAATTTGTAACGTTAGGTTTGGCAAATATTTACCTTCATATGGGGAAGGAACTTCTATTTACATTGTGTTTGTGTTGCTTGGGTTTTTCTTTCCACAGAGTAAAGCCATCCCCAGCCGAAGGAGTCAAGTCCAATCCATCCAAGAGGCACAGGGACCGCCTGAATGCGGAGTTGGACCGCTTGGCCAGCCTCCTGCCCTTCCCTCAAGATGTTATAGCCAAATTGGATAAGCTGTCTGTGCTTCGGCTTAGTGTCAGCTACCTGAGAGCCAAAAGTTTTTTTGACGGTAAGAGTTGGGAATTTATTTAGGTTTGGGCTCCTTGTAAAATTCTGCTCATGCTGTATGTTGTTTTCAGCTGTTTAAGTACTTAAAACTGTTAATTTATCTGTATTTTAATGGAACACCCAGTTGCTGGGTACATACAATGGAACTGTATAAAGTAAGCTTTCCAGTTTCTTGAAAACCAAATGTAACTACTTACATTTCGCTTAAATCACCAGTCTTTCAAAGCTTTGCATTTGGAAGTAATATTACCCTTAATGAATCTTCCAGTCCTTTTCCTTAGACGTTCAGACACTGAAAAGATTTATTTCTTTCCCCTCTGAAAATCAACTTCATAAAACCATTACTGTTCAAAATGCGTCATACGAGTTCCCATCAGCTGTATGGTTTGCTTAATGATGCGTGAAAAATGACTTTGTTTTGATATAAAGTAATTGCTGGTCCTTCTTCCTATAGTTTATTGCCCCTTCCTATAGTTTATTGCCCCTTCCTATAGTTTATTGCAAAGGTGACTTCTAAAGAAATAGAGGCAGAGGCTTTCCTGTGCTCAAGCCCTGATTAATGCAGGGCGTGAGGCATCAAGATGAAAGCTGAGATTCTCCAGTTGCTTATCCTTCTTCTTATCAGTCAGTGGAGTTTTGCAATACTGTACTGAAGATGGAATTTTATTGATCAGCTGTAGGTAAGGAGTCTTGCTTGCAATGGAGTTGATGGCAAATTGCAAGTGTGGTGTGTGTTTCGTTGTTTGGTTTGGTTTTGTTGGTTTCTTTGTTAAGATTTTTTGACATTAAAATAACCCCTGTCCTCATCAGTTTAAGATTTAGTGTTTCAGCCTCTTCATAGTGACTCCATACTGTGGATGAAAGGACTGAAGAAACATTACTGCTTAAAATAATTCCACTTTATCATTTGTGTCTGGCGGCTTCAATTTAGTAGTGCTCGTAGATCTATAGCCTGTGTTTTATTACTTGAAGACTATATGAAAGTGTCTTGATTTCTGTGCTTGTTCAGAACAATTTAGTATTGAATCTCCTCAAGTTGGTCAAATATTTCTAGCAGTGTTTTTTTCAGATGAAAATATTTGCTCCCATGAGATGAAAGGGTTCTCTTGGCACATCAGTTTCATCAAAGCCTTTTGTAAGACCTTATCTCAGGTTGACTGCTGTCAAACGAATGGTTTGGCTTGTCTCTGCTCTCTTGGTGAATTGAAGAGGAAGTTTTACTCTCTATGAACCTTTTTTTTTAAAAAAAATTATGGATTGTGAAACAAGCACAAGATTGCAATTTTTTTGCCTTACTTGGGATGGGGTGATAACAACAAATGTTTGTTTTTTTGTTTTTTCTTCTTTTAATGCAATGGAAGTACCTATTTTTTTGTTTGTTTGTTTGCCCCCACTCAAAGAAAAGAAAATGCACTTGAAGATCATGGAATAAAGGGATTTAAGACTGTGATTTCCATAAAGGGGGAAAAAAAATTGCATGGCTTTGGCTGCAAAGAGGCAGCCAGAATCAATTCACACCAATATTTAGATCCGTGGTTCATTTCTAATTTGGAGATAAAGGTAGCTTTCGGGCATTCAGAGTGGTGATGTTTCATGTGTGTCTGTTGCAGAGACATTATATTTGCATTTGAGGTTGCAATTGAACGACTCTGGATCCAGAATTGAAGCAAATTTAACCTGTATTTTCAGCTTGGTAGCAAACTATGAGGATGGTATCCACATCAGTCAAACATATGCACCTAATGCTACCATACTGGACCACAACAGGACCGTATAGGGCATTTGTGTTCTAATGAATTAAGTAGCAGAATTTTGATTTGCAACAAGCAAGTGCATATACTAGGTGCATTACAGCAGAATATTTTTGCTTTAGTCCCCATAAAATAAAGAAGCCTGGTAAATGTGAAAAGGTAACTAATTTGATGTTGCTTTTGTTGTGCAAGATACTTCTAAATCTGTAAGGTGAAGCAAGTTTAATTTATAACTTCAGATAAATAGCTTCAGTAGAAGCTGTCTTTACAGTTATTTTAGCAGAAAAAGGACTTTTGCTGCTTCTTTTCAGGCCTTTGACCTGTAAGACTAAATCAGGTTAGTAATTGGTATCGATCTGAAGGTGTTTCAAGGCTGACATTAAATGCCTAAAGATGAACAAGAGTAACCAATCTATGATGGATAAAGTATTGAAAATAAGATTTTTTTATGCTATTTTAATGTACCTTAAATAACATGGGATCTAATTCCGTTGAAAATTTCTCTCCAAAAGAAAGAAAAATAGTGCTTTAAAGTACAGCATTAACACAGGTACCCTGAAAACATCTTAGGTTGGAGTTTCATGACCTATGCCGTGCTTCTCACGGAACTGCATTTCTGAAGGAACGATTTGTGCTGTTAAATATACGCAGAAAGGCCTACAGAACAAATCTGAGCGATGCAGGAGAGAGCACTGATTGTCACCTTGAGTGCCTGGGCTGAGCCAGCAGGCCCAGTTTATGAACGCAGCGCGCTGAAGTAAAGGGAAACGCTAAATGAATAACAGGATGCAAATGGGGGGCGTGTAAATTCCTGCGGAAAGTAAAATATAAACGCGTAATCATATGATCTTGCTTGAAAGGAAACCCAAGGTTTTGCTGTAACAATAGATATTTTTTTCAAAGAAAACACTTGCATTTTTCCAAGTTTAAATAATCCAGAGTGAATGTCTGTTTTCTGAAGGAGGAAGTCTGGGGGAAGGGGGGAAAGCCTTGTGAAAGACATCCCAAGAAGTTACATCAATTTGACTAAATGTATCTCAATTAGATGTCTATAATGGATGTTTTTGTTGCTTTAAAATCCAATAGTGCATATTTGTGTATAATACACATATATAAAACCAAACCCAAACATAAAAGGGTCTTCCCCTGCCTCAGCCATTACGATTGTACAGAATTGTCTCCAGAGCTGAAAACAGATGAGGTTTTCCGTAGTGTCAACTGAATTGTGATAGACTTCTGCATGCTAACCCTATTTCTCAGATTGTAGGAAATCTTCCACAACCTCAGAACATCTTACTTTCTTCTCTTGGTGACTATGTTCTGTGAAGCAGTAGCTTTTGATTGTTGTAGTTTATTAATGAAGTTATTGTGCTTCTAAGTGATATTTCTGGATGGCTACCCTTCAGATACACCTTGAGAGAGTCAAGGGCAGGGCTACCAAGATGACTAAGGGAGTGGAGCATCTCCCATACGAGGAAAGACTGAGGGAGCTGGGTGTCTTGAGCTTGGAGAAGAGGAGACTGAGGGGCGACCTCATTAGTGTTTATAAATATGTAACGAGTGAATGTCGGGAGGATGGAGCCAGGATGGAGCCATCCAATATAGGACAAGGGGCAATGGGTGCAAGCTGGAACATAGAAGGTTCCACTTAAATATGAGAAAAAGCTTCTTTATGGTGAGGGAACACTGGAAGGGGCTGCCCAGGGAGGTTGTGGAGTCTCCTTCTCTGGAGACATTCCAAACCCACCTGGACGCGTTCATGTGTGATCTGATCTAGGTGTTCCTGCTCTGGCAGGGGGATTGCACTGGATGATCTTTCAGGGTCCCTTCTAATCCCTGATATTCTGTGATTCTGTGTGGTCGGGTTAGTCTGAAGTCCGTGTGGTGTCAGAAGGCTTTCTGTATTCTAGTGTCAAGCACTCTGGCATGTTTTTATATGTATCAATTTGACCTTGTAATCAATAAGGAAGTTCCAGTAGTGGCTTTATATAATGTCTCAAGTCTGTTTCTTTATAAAGTCAAAGTTCTTGTGTGGTGAGTCAAAGGTAGGAAGTGATTTAAGGTGGTGTCACTCCTCAGCTGTGTGGAGCTACCTGCCTGTACTGAAGTGGATTAGCAGCCCTCAAAGTCAAGCAGGTTAGCTTAAATCACTGCTGGAGTGTTTATTTTGTGCATGTAAGATACTTTCTGCAAGTGGCTTAAGGCAAGCTTTTTATTTTTAAGAGACTGGGATAAATCAGGCAGGTGACTGCTGACAGTCGGTAACAAAAGACTTTATATGTTTTCCTGGTATTATTTCACTCTGGTTTGATGTGTGCAATCAGTAGTGAAAAATATGAAGTGGATATATGGGATAACAGCTCTTTGTGTGGGTGCAGGTTAGTGTGTGATTAGCATCTGGAGCACAACTGGATGATTATTTAAGCATAGCCTGTGTTCCCCATGCATAGTAAAGGAAGAAGCCTTTTTGCCTCTAGCTTTGGTCCTGCTATGATAAATTAATAATCATTTAAGTATTTTTCTGATGTAAGGAAGAACATTTATAATGAGCCTTCTTGGGGTTTTGGTGAAGCAGTAAGATTAAAGGGATAAAAGAAGAGTTTGTATCATTGATCCCTTTTATTTCATGTTAGAGGCATGACTTTTCTTTCAAAAGGTATACTGAGAATTGCAGAGAGAATTGTAGAATCTAAAATGAAGTAGCTCTGTGTGTATCTATATATTAGAAACAATATTTAACATATTGCTTATTAATTATCCTTTCATCCATTTCACTAAGAATTCCTGTGGTTTAAAATATGTGGGTTTTCTTCCCCCCCTCCTTGCTTATTGGACAGTATTCTGCAATTACAGAAGAAAGTTTCTGCTCAAAATTAGTTTAGAATTGGTTTCTTATGTTGTATGCAAGTGATTCTGGCAAGCACAGCAATAACAAAATAATTAAGAATTTTTTCCAGTAAGTTTGCATTGCCTAATTTTACTTTGTAATATAATTAACACACATTCCTTGGCATAACATAGCTTAAATTTGCAACGCACCCATTGTCATCACATAGAATCTATTCTTTGATATAATGAATTTTTCCTCTGATGCCCGCTGTTCTATCATACTGTGTGTTGGAGAGAACAGACGGCGTGTGGTTCCTGCTCTGGAGAGTGTAGCTGAAGATAAGATGTACAGATGGGACAGACAGAGTGAGAGACAGTGTGTGTATTCTGTCACATTTGAGAGGGGCTGCAACATTTCTACATATCTTGTGTTTATTGGCTGCCCAGGGAAGCGGAGTTGCCATCCCTGACTGTGTTTCAGAGTAGATTGGAAGTGGTGTTGAGGGATCTGGTGTAGGGGAGAACTTGTAGAGTAGGGCTGATGGTTGGACTCGATGATCCCAAGGGTCTCTTCCAACCAAAATGATTCTATGGTTCCACAGTCTAGTGGATGTAGATAGCCCTTCTCCCAGGTGCTAGGTTGTGGTCTGAAACACAAAAGCAACTGATTAAAGCGCAGCCCATTAAGGGCAGGTTAATACAGCAGATCTGGCCTGCCTTGCTGTTACTTCAGACTGTCACTGCATTTGCCTGCCTTGTTTCTCCAATGCAGCTTTCCGGCTGTATTTTTTTGAAAGTGGGATTTGCCTTTCATGTTCCCCTCTTTCCCTGCTCCCTCCTGCTGCATCCATACGCATTCCCCACTCCCATGTTGGGAAAAGCCTCCGGGATAGAGCGGTGGAGCCAGGCTGCACTTAGTGCTTTCAAGTTGATGCCATACAGGAATTTGCTGTTGCCAGCAGCTTCTGGTGGACTTGAAGTCTCTTCACTTGATTCGTGGCTCTGTCTTGAGCTGGTGTTCTACTTCCAGGTAGAAAACTCCTCATAGTTTGAAAGAGATTGATTGTGTTTCTTGTAGAACACCGTCTGATTTTGATGTGTAGTAGTTAAATGGAGAATCCAGTGCATCTCTTGGTAACTCTTCTAGCAGATAGATCAGCTTGTTAAGACGTTACTTGGGTTTAAATTTGCTTGGTTTCCTGCCTTGGAAGCTATGTCATTCTCTGTCTAATTAGCTTTTCTGTACTCAGTGTTTCTACCCTGCATATGAATTCATTTTCACTTTTTTAAACGAGCTGCTTTCAAACTTATCTGAGCGTTGGAGGGGAGGAAAAAAGTAATGATTGGGAAGAAACCCCCGAACAAACCAACTGTGTTTCTTTTTGTACCATCTTCCCCCCCTGGCTCCAATCCAAAATGATTACAAAACGTTAACCTTGGAATTATGTGGTTATTTCTGTATCAGACTATCGTTCCATTCAAGTTATTTCCTAATCTGTGCTGCTTCTCCCACTGCTGCTCTACTTGTCTCTCTATTTTTCTTTCCCAGCCGTTTCCCCGCCTGCCCCCAATCCCCCGAGACTCTCACTGCGCATTTGTGACTCTCGGCTGCAGGCTATTTTAGCCTGTATTTTACATAACAGAACATAAGTAGGGATTTTAAGCTTTGCAGTCCTCAATTCTGATCCTCAAAAATGATGATTAGAGCTGCGCAGCTGCGACGTCACCTTAAGTCTCAAAATGTGTACGTTTTCACTGTTACACGCTCGTTCCTCGCTTGCTGAGAAAGGCTTTATTTTTAGGAGTGCTGCGTCACTCGGCACATCATGCAGCAAGGCAGCCCCTATGGATTGATATAATTAATTGTTAATATATACCCCAAGCCAAACATCTAAAATTGAAAATTCTTTTTATAGCACAAAGTAAGACCTCGATATGTCAATCTATCTGCGGGATAAAGAGAAGTTGGGTACAAATAGTGATAATGTATTCTTAGGATTTTCTTTTCTGGTATTTCAGTGATTAATGTTAATCATTGTTAGGACTCCCTTTGCAAGGAAGAGAAATAAAAGGTTATCTCTTCTTCTCTGCCCTGTATGTATTATTTAATCCAAGACATCTGGGAAGTCAGTGTAGGAGCCTCTTAAGTTCCACAAAGCTGTTGTAAAGTTTCTTGAAAAGTCCGTCCTAGTGTACAGCACCGTTGTCTTTTCTCTACAGCCCTTCTTAATGGGGAGATTAGTTTTAAGCAAAGTGTTCTGGGCTCTGCTCTAGATAATTGTTGCAGTGACTATTCTTTCCGTTGCAAGGTCAGAGCCTGAAATGTAACTCATCCTGTGAGAACCGTGTAAGCTTTCTGCAGATTGACATTGTTAGGGTTGGTATGACACTCAAACCTGGAATGGGTAGCAAGGTAAAAAGCCTTGGCCTTGGGAAGAACTGCTGCTTCTCTGGTTCTGGCTATCCCAAATCTTGTAACCCTTAATTTTTTCATTACTGTACTGTAGCACCTAAGGATAATGAGTTTTGGAGTTCTTCATATAGAAACCACAAAACCTGTTGGTCCTTCTTCCAAAGACAGTTTGAGTGGAGAAGTGTAATTAGAAGTAGCACCAGGGTCTCAACATCTGTCTCCCATGGACTTCACGATTCATTATTTGTACATGAGCAGTGTTTGTTTGACTGTGACTTTAAAAATGTGTCTTGGGAATTTAAGACTTCAGTGTGAATGCACTTAAAAATATGTATAAATAAGCTATTAGCAGCAGAATAGATTTTAATGCTGTGTGCCTTGGACTCAGGAGTTTTCCTCCTGCGTGTGCTTGTTGGTAAGAGAAATGCTTTTCCTGTTTGACTTTTATCTGTTTTCTGATAAGGACATAGGACTTGCTTGTATGATTAAGCTCTGTAGCTGTTTACAGTTCTAGCAAGTTATAACACTGTTTATTTTTCCTGAGTAAACGAAAACTTTAGCTCTGTTAAACCAGTTTCTGCTGCATATGTGCTTTGGTAGAGCACTAACTGGTTAAAGAATGATTACTTTGTGAATAGTTTTGGAAATCTAGCTACAAAGCTAGAAGTTCATTCTAGTTACCAGAGCTCGGTGGTTGTGACGAATTAATTTATAATGTCTTCTTAAGAGACTCTGAAAAAAGGTAAAAGAAATAGTTAATTTCAAAAATCCTCTTTAGAGTCTCGGGTGATGTGTTGATAAATATTTCCTGGGCAAATCCTCCTGCACCTCAGTGCAGTGATGGACTTTAACAAGGCATTATGTTAATGATAAAGCTTACCATAGTTATTCTAGAGATCCAAGTGCAGTAAGCTGTAAGAACCAGAACAGTTACATGAAACTGCCTTAAGAAAATGAGTTTGCTGTTTGCCAGCTGTGAACATTAAAGGGGACATACAAATAGGAATTAGTTGCCTTCAGTGATGCATGCTAAACTCTGGTTTTAATTGAACAAAGAGATGCTCAGTTTTTTCCACTGAATAATTGCCTTTTGAAATTCAACCCATGTGCCTTTTGAGTTGCTCAGTACCGCACTCTTGATGCGTGGCGTCATATAACATCTAATAAGCTGAAAGACATACATATACATACTTGGCCCCTCAAGACAAATTCGAATTGATTGCATAAAGTAGGAATTTACTGGAGTGAGTCCATACCCTGGCTGGGCAAATACTCTGACTCTCCCATCGGATTCCATTGTTATGTCTTCAGTGGCACAAATCCTGTGGACCAGCAGGAGACACCAGCTTTCATGCTGAAGTATTCAGTTTTAGAGAATTAGGGTCTGCATCACAATGATAACCTGAAGGATACTGTCTTTCCTTTATTGACAGGTTATTTCCTTTATTGACAGACAAGTCAGTGTGGCACACAAATATTCTGGATGTTGGGAGGAAAAGATAAGGACATCCCCCAGTCTCCCCCTTGCTTATACCATTTATTGTTTGGTGCACTTTCATCAGACAGTAAGAGATGCATCTAGAACAAACAGGCCCAGTCTTTGCTTCTTGTCCTTCTCAAAATTGTTCTTAATATTGCTTTGATAATGGTCATGCTCTGTATGGTCCTTTATATAATATCTTACCAGAGACCAGGCTGTTGATTTGGCCACATTAAAGGATTCAAAATATGAATTCCTGGTCAATATGCTAATCAGGTGGCATAAATGCTAACAAGTTGTACTTAGTGATGTGGAAGGAAAAAAATGTTGCCACCCTTCATGTATTTCCCTTGACAGCAAAACAAGCTGGGAATAAGTGCAATATCCCAGGTAGAGAAAAGACAGTCTTGAGCCTACTTGTCTCCTTTGCCACGCTTCAAGCATTGCAAAAAGTCTTCTGTTAAAGTGCTGACAAGTTTTGAGTTTGCATAAAAAGCCAACTTAATCTCTTTTGGTGGAATGGATGTCTTTTTTCTTCAATTTAAATCAGATATCTGTGTGCTTGTTAATAGCCTTATATAGCAAGGGTTGGACTTGAATGGTTTTGTGTTGAATGGTGTTTGAAAGAAACCTTTCGAACCCACCTCCATATACTTTGAATGTCATAGTGGTGAAACTCGTCACATTTCACTAGTAGAATAAATTAAACTGTCCTGTTTCATATGTGGAATGTAATTAACTTTTTTTTAATTTATTTAAAATTATAGAGAAATTCCTCAGCAAAAAATCCTATGCCATGGAGCTGTTAGTTGGGTGAAGCCAAAGTTAAGGCATTGTTTCTGTAGTACCAGGTCCAAATTTGAGTGAGGCGTGTTCCTCACTGAAACTGGTAGGTAAGAAAATAACTGAATTCTAAAGGGAATATAAAAATCACTTCAGATTACTAGGATTTATAATAAAAAAATGAGTATTGATGCATAAAACAGAGAACAGTTATTTTGATAAGTGTATTTTTAGTGAGGAGTTTAACCATTTGTTTCAGAATTAGTGATTGAATTAAAAAAAAGCCTATGGTATTAACTGCCATTTTCTATTTGGTATCAGCCTGTCTTTTCCAGAGATCCCAAATGGATGATGATTTTTAAACAATAAATAATGTCTTGTCTTTATGCATATAAGCTCTCTGTGTTGTTTTAACATATAGAAAAATTAAGTTTTAGGAAAGGAAAACTGCTTTAGGAACCAAAGGTTTGAAAAAAACAGAAATAAGATGGTAGGTACCTCTGTGCATCTAGGCTCAACTTCCCATAGATCTTATTCCACAAGGAAGCAAATCACTTCTATCACCTCAAAAAATTTAGCAAGCTTTTTTTATATTTTTTTTCCTGTCCCTTTTTTGTGCCTTAAGCAGTGTCATATGAACAAGTCTGATGGCAAGTTATAGTTTACAAGTCTGTACCTAGTGCTGGCTCTTTTATTTCTGTACAAGCAAGGAAGATGGACTTGGATAAGCAATTGAATAGGAAATACCTCAGATGGAGTGCGGGTGTGCCAGGATATGGTTTTGGTGATTCAGCAGGTGACTGCCATCTCTGTGATAGCTATGGAATCAGAGTTCATTGCCTCTTAAGCTTTGAAACCACAAGCAGTGTAGGGTTTGGTGTGCGGTTGTTGAGCTTCAAAGCCCAAGTGAGACTCGATAAATTTGAACAACTGCACATTTCCTGAGGTTTGCTTCACTGTTTTAAAGTAAATGACAAAAGAAAAAGTTATAGCCTTATAGCATTATAGCTACATCATGTAGAGTCATTCCTCAGGGTTGTTTTTTCTCAACTCCAGGCTGTATTTTAAATTGGAGAACTACCACTGACATATTAGAAGCTCAGAAGCTTCCAGCCAGCATATAGAAACCATTGACCCTCTCGGACAAGGCCAACTTCCTTTATTCCTGATCCTATACTTCAGAGACTTATCTTCTGCTTACTTCTTGCTCTCAAAAGTGGCTGCTTGCCTTTCAACTCCCATATAAATCTCATTCTTTCTCCATCCTACGTTCTCCTAACCTGGGAGCCTGATGGGGGGATTTCTGAGCAAGGAGTATACATGTGCTTGTAGGCTTTAAAGGAATGAGCTGTTATTGCATAGGGGTTGTGACAGCTTCTGACTCTGTTTTTTCTTTTTTTTTTTTTTTTTTCCTATTTTTCTTCTTTAGTTCTTCCCCTGCCCCAGCTCAGGACTGGTGGCTCCTAATGCCTACTGCACATGTAAAATAACTTCCAAGTGTCTTGCATAGCACAGTTGAGGAACATCTGCTTTAGGCAGTGCAAGTGTTTGTGTGAACAAAGGATTGAGTCTTTCAAATGCAATGACTGAAGCCTCATTTTTGGAGGTAGGCATATGTTGACTTAGTGTTGTGTTTCTGGAGTGATTAATTAGCCTGCTGTGAACCAAGTTCAGCATCACTCAGTCACTTAAGAAAAAAAAATACACAACTTGGTTGTTGGGCTTTCCTTCTACTTAAGAAAACATAGCAGTGTGTTAAGTACCACTTTGTGGCAACTGAAGATATATCCCCCATTTAAGGGAGACTACTGCATAAACACTCAACGTTCCACACTTAATAATGCTGTTACTCTTTCTTTAAAAAACAACGTAAAAAAAGATAAAAACATACAGAAAAGCTGAGTTCAGCTGTCCTGTTTAGCAGAACTTGACTTGGTTTTAATCTATGATGTTGTGGGCACTTCAGTGGTGTGTAATGGTTTTTCAGCTCTTTAACAGGAGACATTTATTTATTTATTTATTCTATTTATTTTAATCTTTGGATGGTTTAAAGAGAAACACCAATCTGCTTCAGCAAACAGTTCAGGGCTTGTTGAGCTGGGCTTTAAGANGCAGCTTGCAGCCATTCCCTCTTGTTCTGTCGCTCATTGCCCGTGAGAAGAGACCAGCACCAACCTCTCTACAATGCCCTTTCAAGCAGCTGTAGAGAGTGATGAGGTCTCCCCTCAGCCTCCTCTTCCTCAAACCAAACAATCCCAACTCCCTCAATCGATCCTCATAAGCCTTATTCTCCAGGCCTCTCACCAGCTTTGTTGCCCTCCTCTGCACTCGCTCCAGCAACTCAATATCTCTCTTGTGTTGAGGTGCCCAGAACTGGACACAGTACTCAAGGTGCGGCCTCACCAGTGCTGAGCACAGAGGGAGTAGCCTGTGAAAGTTGAGGAAAAAGTCATACACAATCAGGTGTAAACTTCAGGTTCTTGGCTTATGTGAAAGCTTTGAAACAGATTTGTATACCTTTATGCTATATATGTTAAGTAAAACTAGTAAAATCTAATGTCTTCATTCTGTAAGGCGCTTTAAAAAATCAGCAAGTATTTCTTCAGTGTTGTAACTCCAGCTATTTTTAAGAATGCCATAGCTACCAGTAATGCTTTAAAAAGAAATGCTGACTGTACACGGGTGTGATGGTGTAGGGAAAAGGATTAGGTTACTCTACAACTTCCATTTTGCAAAGCATTTTGCTCTGAGCCGACAGCAAGCCAGGAGGGTTGATCAACATCGTCTGTGACATAACTAACTTGATAAGCTCCCCCTCCTCGTATCTCAGATGAAGGACTAGAATATTATGCAAGGTATTGAAAATAGAATTAATGCTACAAATGTGGGGGGAAGACGGACAGGAAACTGCTTGAGAGGCAGGGCAGGGCTACCAAGATGACTAAGGGAGTGGAGCATCTCCCATACGAGGAAAGACTGAGGGAGCTGGGTCTCTTGAGCTTGGAGAAGAGGAGACTGAGGGGTGACTTTATTAATGTTTATAAATATGTAACGAGTGAGTGTCAGGAGGATGGAGCCAGTCTCTTCTCAATGACATCCAATACAGGACAAGGGGCAATGGGTGCAAGCTGTAACATAGAAGGTTCCACTTAAATATGAGAAAAAACTTCTTTATGGTGAGGGTGAGGGAACACTGGAAGGGGCTGCCCAGGGAGGTTGTGGAGTCTCCTTCTCTGGAGACATTCAAAACCCACCTGGATGCGTTCGTGTGTGACCTGCTCTAGGTGTTCCTGCTCTGGCAGGGGATTGGACTGGATGATCTTTCAAGGTCCCTTCCAATCCCTGATATTCTGTGATTCTGTGAAAAACCCAACCCCATGATTCATTACTTCTGGGTATCATTTTTCTGTAGTTGCTAATAGAACTTTACTGGTTGGTAGCAGTAAATTGTATAGATGGGTAGCAGCTGTGACTTCAGGAGTGGGATTTAGGCAACAGTTTGTAGATTTTTTCAGACTGGGAGGAGAAAACAGAGTGCTCAGGCATTAAACTGCTGATCCTTGTGTGAGGTGGATCTATCATTTTAGTGGGTCTATCACGAGAATGTTCGCGTTTTGTTGGGTTTTTGTTCTTTTTTTTCCCAGACTTGTGATGTTTCTGGTCCCTCAAAAATCAAGAGATTTCTGTCAAGAAAGGATAAACTGCTGATGTCGTGTATTTCAGCTGAATTAGGAAAAGTTTAGCAGAATACTGTCAACAAGCTCTCTGATTGCATGCAGTCTGACTTGTATATTTTGAAAACATTTTAAAACCAGCACTTAAATATTTAACTCGCTTCAGAACTCACGAGTGAAATAGACATTTGCTTGTCTCAAAGCATCTCAGAAGAAAAGGCTGGTAGGCAGTTTCAGTTCATGAGAAGTTATGGCATTTCAATAGCTGTTTTACCATTTATTGCTTTAGTGATACAAAAAGAAACATTGATTGAGGAAAATGTTTAAAAAAGAAAACAAAAATAAAATGTGGCTAACTGCCTGGACTCTGGAGTATGATGTTGTGCAAGGTGGTTTCCTTCTCAGACAACTTCTGCTTGCTTCATTGAAAGTGCCTGCAGGAGTGGGAACAGGCTTAAAAAAAAAACACCCACATCTTGTTTTGCAGTACAGGCCAAGTAAATGTTAGCTTTTGTAAACATTAGCAGGCCTTGATTGTAAGGAAAAAAAAAACTAATAAAAAAAATAATTGTCCAAGCAGATCACCCTTCACCAAATGGTTCTGAGCTGCCTGCTTACAAAAATCTGATGTAGGGTATATTCAGAATCATACATTGGGGCAAAATTTCAAGAAGTGGTGGACTCGTGGAATGGATTAGTTGGTGCATTTCTGACCTCTTCAGCAAATCCTTTTCCAGTAAAATACAGACTGATTTAAAAAAGAGGGGGGTAAAAACCAACAACTACAAAAAGAGAATTGGAGCCAAGACTGGATAAAAGCAGAGGACACTTGTACAAAAAATCATTAGGGTGCTTGGTCAGAGGATTAAATCAGACACCTGGTAAAAGAGAGGGAAAGCTATAAAATTTGTATATACAAATAAGAAGTTTAAAAGCACAATTAGACTAACAAAGAACAACATTGTAAGCAGTAAGGAAGCCTGGAAAAAGATGGAATGGTGGAACAGTGTGATGACTAATATAAGCTATATAGGAAAAAAAATATTAAAATATTTGGATTACCAATACTGTAGAAAATGTGGTGGGTCTTAGACTGCCTCTTCTGCCTTAAAGTATTAGATACTAATGATGCAAAAGAGGAGCTGGAGCAGGCGAACTTTAAAAAATACTATGGTGTCAAGCTCTGTTATGCGTGTGCCCAAACTGTTTTCTTGGAGGATTTGAATCTGCCTAAATTAGACTGAAGTAGAGGAATGCCACAGAAGACCTTCAACAGAATGGAGGGAAATGGCTGTGTTTTGAGAGGAACCTTGTCAAGTGTTTATATTTCACACCTCTCCAATTTCAAATTAGTCTGCTGTCACTGGATTTCACTTGGAACATCCATTCTTGTCTGTGTTTGTCTGGTGCAAAGGAGACGTGTTTCTGGTGTTGCTGTTTACTTACGTTTCCATTTGCCAGCTTGAGGAGGAGCAGCTCAGGTTATGAAATGCATCTCCTCTCTGGAACAGTATGTCTCAAACAAGTCACTACATCTATATATGAAGACATGTTTTTGGGAAGGCTATTACACTATCTGAAGTGTAAGAGTGGAGACGGATTATCTGGTGTCTTCTCATGCCTTCTTCTAACTGAAACCTCATACTTGACTTAGTGACTAGCCTGGTGATAGGTAGCTAAGACTCTCCCTTATTTTTAGCCCTTCACCTTATTTTCCCACTTTAAGCTGCAGGGTGTCCTAGGAAGGAGTATAGGCATATTCATTTTTACTACTTCTCTCTCAGGAAGCCCATATGTAAGTTACATTCTGATCTCTTGGGGAGGACTTGTCTGATAAAGGGACGTAAGTGGAAATAAACAGGAAGGGAAAGTGGTATCAGGCGGGAGGGGACAGATGGTAATAACTGTTCGGAAAGCACTTCTGCTTTAGACCCATCTTGGAGAAAGCGGCCTTGTTGGAATCCTTCAGTGCTGTTCAAAATCATGCGTTGGCTGAAACTTTATGGGATCTTATCTTTGCAAAGTTGTATGGGGAAAGATCAGTCTCCCTGCTGGTAAAGGCTCTCAAGCCTACAGTTGCTCTCTTGCATAAAGTGGGTCACATTCCTTTCAGGATGAAAATAAAACATGGGAATTTACACTGTATATAAATATTTTCATACTTGAGTTACCTTTCAAGTACTCTGAAGATTCTTTGGCTGCGTTAGCTAGCCCTATACCCACAGCCATGTTAAAGTAAATGTTAAATTACAGTCAAATTAAATGGAAGCTACAAGAGACTTTTGGAGCAATCGCCTTAGTTTCTC
>VZTM01025083.1:0-75197 GCA_013400555.1 Jacana jacana | reverse complement strand
AATTTAAAATGAATTTGCAATTGCAACTCTGTGTGGCCTATTACAGGACTTTTTGGCTATCTGGTAGGAAGAAGAGCATTAAGGTTTTAATTTCAAAGCAGGCACTCAGATAAATTCCTGACTGATTAATCAGTTACTGTCTTTTTAGAACATGATTTTCCTCTGCGGTGCCTTTGAGGGATATTTTAATGAGAACTGCCTGGCTTGAAAGTCGTTAGCTGCAGCGATGGCTTAAAAAAAACCTGAAAGGCATAATTTATCTTTCAGTTAATATACAGAGTGTAGAATATTTTTTAACGTAGCTGAAAAGTGGGTGAGCAGGAGTCCTTTTGGATTCTTGACTGAAGTTCTGAGCAGGTGAAAAATGAAGGCTTTCAGCAGGGTGAAAAATCATTTGGAATTTAGGGTGACTATCTCATCATTGAGAAACTGTTGTTATTGCTATAAATTTCTCTTGCTCTTGCAGTTGAGAAAATCTGGGGTTAGGAGGTTTGGGGGTGATGTTTAGCTTTATGGTAAGGGTTTAAGGCACAATTACTTGGGTAATTTTAAGCTGTTCAGACGCTCCAGACCCACTTGGACTCACTTGAGATTTGGAGACTTCTTTTTTCTTTTTAGAACTATGTGGAAAATAGCTGAATTCTGAGTTATGGAATTGTGAGCTTTTGAGCATCCTGCTTATTAGGAGACACAGGGCAGGGATGGAAGATAGTATGTTTTTCAGGTACTCTGTGGCAATTTGTTCCGATTCTTCATCCCTGAGGATTTTTTTTTTCCCTTCAATTGGATTTATTTGTGAATAACGGTGGTTCCTGATTATAGTATTTTCTCTGGAAAAGTATGCTTAATTGTTTAACTGGTTAAAAATGTAACTCTGGCAGGGGAAAAAAAAGCCTCTTTGTTTGAAATACCTTTTTTTTTTTTTGTACTTTTTTTTAATTATGCACTATGCAGTTTAGGGTTCCTATATCTTTCCATCCTTTAGGTCTCAAGCATGCTTTTATCTGAGGTACCATAGTTTGATGTCTGCAATTAGATGGCATAAGAGTAAGTGTAAGAGGTCATACCTTACAGCAGAGTTGTTATCAGGTTATAGAAGATTGTTACAGGAAAACAAAAATGTCCTTTATTAACAAGAGTGACAAATTAAAAGTGACCCTTACAGTAAAGAATGAGGCTTGCATTGATTTCACTAATACTGACCCTGTTGTGAAAGTATTAGAATTTAAAAAGGAGATGGGTGACAAATTTTTGGGGTATCCCTAAAGGTAAAGGAAAAATCTGACAATGAAACACAAATCTTTGATTAGATTGACTTTGTGAGTATTCTTAAAGTACAATCCTTTTTCTTTCACAAAACAGCACATCATCACGTGAATGTCTAGTGAGCCCTTCAAAAATCTCTCAACTTTTTTCTGTCTTTTTTTTTTTCTAGTTGCATTAAAATCTTCTAACTCTACAAGGCCAGAAAGAAATGGCATTCAGGAAAACTGTAGAACAGGAAAACGTGAAGAGATGCAGATCCTGGAAGGAGAACTCTTACTGCAGGTACGTTTTGCAGAGGATACAAAGATTTTACATTTGAGAAAAATAATAACATGTTTAACACACCACTTAGTCAGTGTTGATGTTGAAAAAAGAAGTTTTCCTATTGTCAAATTCTTTCCTCATTTTCTTTAGGATAATATTATACAGCTCTTGCCCTTTTCTCTGGTGGCAATCATGACTTTAAAGAGCAGACGTTAGACTTACAGGGTCCTCTTAACTCTGAGTCATTTCTTAGAGCTGTTTTCTCCCCATCTTTTGCATCTGTTGTTAAGGATATTAATATAAAGAAACAACTTTCTTAAAGGTCAGATAGTCATCTACTGTAAACCTGGTGACTAATTTTCTACAAAAAACTGTGCTATAAATTCTGTAAATTACTTTAAATTCCGCCCCCCCCCCCCGGAAGTGACTGAATTTTTTAAATTAATGTGTTTCCTAAATTTTTTACATATATATAAAGTCAGGAATGGATATGCAGATGGAGTTTTCTTAGGGAATGTAAGAAGTGATGAGTGATGAAAGTGGGAGTTTTCTAGAAGATACTGAGCATCAGTAAAATGTAAATATTGGTAAAATCCTTCCCTTCTGCCTGAGCTTGGAGGTCTTTTATGTGACAGGGGTTTCCATAAAAAACTTATGGTGAACTTTTCCTGCATATTCTCTCTCTATTTTTTGCAAAGGTGGTATGAATATATACCACATTGTTTGTATTTAATTTTGTTTGCTCACAGATGTTTTATCTTGTTTTCTAACAAACAGAAAATTGTCTTTAATTTCCACATAGAAACTGTCATACTAATTCAATGTATCATGGAAGTAGAGATCAAATACATGGAGGTGTCTTCATTAAAATTAAGCTGCATCTCCTTTAAAATTATGTAAATTACTTCCAATTCTTATTGTAGATACATAATCAGTTACAGTCTAAGCCAGTTTATCATACAAAGCACAAGTCAAATGACAACTTGAAAGAAATTTTTAAAATATCTTTTTAATTCTCACCAATAATGAAAAGCTTTGTATTTGCCCTTGTATTTTGAATACTGAGAGTATTTGGTTTTTTCGAAGCACAAATATTATCTCCAATGCTCCAGTAGAATAACCTCACTAAGACATTTCATAAATCCTTTAAAGATAAGTACTTTGGGATTGCAGTTTGCCAAAAACTCCTTCAAAACCAATCTCCAATTTATTGGTATATCCTGGATACCTGCATGTTTTAAGGAACTTCCAGTAATTTGTTGCATTAGACTTTTGGCCAAAAAAACTTAGAGACTATTTGGCTTACAGAAAGCACCCAATTTCTGCAGTACCAATCCTGTTTCAAGATGGACTGTGTCCCAGAGCCACTGTAAAACGTAATTGAATTGCAGGTACAAGAGCTGTGGCTCTGTACGAAACAGAGCAGAATAACCAATTTTAACATGTAGGCCAGAACTATTTTCTGTGCAGTGTTTATATCAGCCACTTCAGGTGAAATGCCCTGCAGAGTAGGTCAGTGGAGGACATAAGAACCTGCTGTTGCAGCATTCTGCTCCCTGGGAATTACTGTGAACTTCAGCAAAACCAAGGATTCTACATTACTACTTAAGGTTTCTCGGATCCTCTGTGCTATCTAGTTTAACTATTATTATTAATCATTTTTTTAGCTTGTACTATATTCAGGTTAAGTTCACTAAACTCACATAAGGAGTTTTTATAGAACTCTCAACTGTTGATGAGAATAGATTAAGAAATGTCTCCACATGAAGTAGGAGTGGTTCACAGCATTTAAAAACCAGCCATTGAACTGGATATTTAACTTCACTTAATTAGACTGTATTAGTAAATGAAAAGAAATAGTAAAACCGTATCTCTGCAAAATATGGAAAAGCAACCCTGGTGGTTACTGTAGTGGGAGCTATGGGAGTTAATGTTTACAGAAGAATGATGCTTGCAATAAAAGTACATTATTATGTTGTTACAGTAAGATATAGGATTCCCTCACTTACTTTACATTTTCTGTGTTACAATTATTTTGCATAATAAAGAGTTTTTAGAAATGTGTTTTGAGTGTGCTGGCCAAATTTGACTTTGAATGCAGCTGAGGAAATTAAGTGGCACAATATACTTAATCCAGTCCCGCGAGACAACCTTTTGTTAAATCTTGACTGAGATCCATAGAAGTAAATCAGCACCTTTCAGATGAGCTGCCAAGTCACAAATGTACTGTTTGCTATCACAACAATCACCACGAACCCTATTGATTGGGAGTTCAGATAAATGCCCTTTGCGTGACTTTGAGTAAGGAGCCGCTTAGTCTGCTGCTTCAGAAGGGGGAAATCTCTTCAAAAACATTGTTTACTTGCAGCAGCCCGCTTGTGCAGAGGTCTTCTATTTTAAGTAAGCCATAAAATGTTTTCTTGGACCTTATAGGGGATCTTGATCGCTCGATTTCCTGTCCACTTAGGCCCGTCTGTGCTATGAATAGAGCAGATTTGGGGACTGGGTTTGTGACACAGCTCCCGTTTGTGCATAGCTTTGTAAGCAGTGGTTGCTAAACTTTGCAGTTAGTTGTTCATACTGCTGTCCCTCATCTCCTACAATCAGGAGTAATTAAATGTCATTAACAGGGTTTGGCTTTTCCCCTGAATTATCCAAAGTAACTGCTTTTATTTTCACTAGATGCAGTTTTCTTCATTGTGCCACGTATACTCTAGAGATGCAGTGAAGAATGCTCCTGTTGATGCCATTAAATAACGATATGGTTTTGCATGCTTCACATGCCGTTTGGAGACTAGGCTATAGGTAGACTTACAGCCACAATAGTTACCCAGAATTTTGTCTCTGAAGCTGACAGATTGGTGTGTTTCCTCCCCAGGCATTAAATGGTTTTGTATTAGTTGTTACGGCCGATGCTCTGGTTTTTTACGTTTCTTCTACTATCCAGGACTACTTGGGATTCCAACAAGTAAGTTTATTTTTTCCTCTAATTTTTGCCAAGGTTTTGCTTTATTTCAGAGGGCATCACTGTTCATATTTAGGATCTGATAGTTTGTGTAATAAAAATCTCAGTTAGGTACTTTGGGTTAGATTGCTTTGAAACGGTAATACTTTTCTGTCAGCTTACATAGCTGAAGTGGGACCTCAGGCCAAGCACAACAGGAATATAATTTCTAGAGCCGAGTTAGGCAAGATAGGAAATTTTCACACTTAATTAGTCTTTACTGGAACAACTGTTTGAAATTTATACTGTGGTGTTACCCAGTTTATGATGCTGAGCAAGATGTAATTCAATGGGAAGGTAATTATTTTAATAGAAACCTTTCACACAAAATTAATTCCATCTGCCTTAGAGTTTTGAGCATCAGCTGAGTGATTTTAGTATTTTTAGAATTTTGGTGTTCTTTCATTCGTATTTACTTTATTTCCAAACAAGCATTTTTCATTTACAATTACATCTGGATAACTCTTTTGGGCTTGCAAGCCAGGTACCAGAGTAGGAAAGGCCAAGACTCAGTGAGTGCATGTTGCCTTCCACAGAGAACTCTTAGTTTATGTGAAGGTGATAGAAGCTCAGTTACAGTTACTGATGCGTGTCATTGGCTACTGGATGATGATGGATTCAGTTGGTGTCTAAAAAGAGGGAGAAAAAGTTGCTTGGTCTGCAGTTGTAGCTAACTGATAAGAGAAGGGGGAATATTTGTGTAAAAGAAAATATTCCAAACAAAACATTGTTACTCCTGGGGTTGCAGATTCTTTCAGTGTTGGGGAATGAAGAAAAAGGCTTGGGAAACAAATTGGGCAAAAAATTTCTGTAGTAATGCCAATCAAGCACATGGTATAGTAATGGAGTCTTAAAGTTACAAAAATTCTGGCAAATTATTCTGGAAAATACTGATTTTTTTATTTTTTTTTCTTAATAAAATTAATCAAGCAAAATTTGAGCTAGGCTTCTGGTTAAGCTCCATCTTCATTTCTTTAGGTATGTTTTATTTTAAATAATTTCTGTTTTATCGAATGGTTGGGGTTTTGATCCATCCAGAAAACAGGCAATTTAACTCTTCTCAGGTGACTGAGGCTTTTCTTGAATATTTTGGGTGGGTGTTTTCCTCCCCCTTCTTAGTTTCTTTCAACCAGAGATCCCAGCTGTTTTGTAGCTTTGTCATTTAGATGGCATTCCTAACCATGCAATCAGTGGCGATGCAACAGCTTAATAATTACAGATTTTAATGCATCCTTAAGGACTGGCAAAGCTTTCAGGCAAAGAGAACCAATGTTCATAGTTTAGTTGGCTTAGTTTTAGAAGCTCTTTGGTTCTGGGTCTTTGGCTTCTTTTCTATGTCTGGTGCACCTAGAATGGGTCATGTCCAAGTACCAGCTGGCAAGGACTTTATCTACCTGTATGTGAAATTAAATGATTTAAAGAAAATTGAAGCATAACACTTCCAGGCTTGCTTAGGTAAAAGCAGGTAAAGAAATAACCTGATATAATGGATTTTGCTGTACCCGTAGCAGTGTTGTCAACCAGACAACTAGTATCATATTGATAGACAAGTTCCTTATTCCCTCCTTTTTCCTTTTTGTACCTAGTCTGATATTATACACCAGAGTGTGTTTGAGCTGATTCACACGGAAGACAGACCTGAGTTTCAACGACAGCTACACTGGGCACTAAATCCTGCCCAGTCTGCAGATTCCGGACCAAGCGTGCCAGGTGAGAACACGGCCAGCTTCTGAGTTTGCCTGTCTGATTAGCTGGCTTTTTAAAATTTCTGTGTGTAAAAAGATGTAGATTCTTTTGCACGAATAAGAAAGGAATAATGCCTTTTAAACTTACTTGAGTTCCATTGGTATGTTTAACCAACAGTGGGAATTACTGGGGTTTTTTTTTCACTACTATTCATGGCACAGCACCGTTAAAATATTGATTTTGCTTTAAATTGGCAGACTTTAATTTGAGCATAAATGGCTGAATGTCTCCTGTGTCTGATCAATCGTAGTCCTGTGGTAAATAGCAAAGCAGGTAATCTTCCTGCATTCTGTCACAAACAGGGCAGTTGGAAGTGGATGGTCTCTTTTGGAGACATAAGAAACAAGGAAGTTTGATTTTTTTTTTTAATATATATATATTTTTTTTTTATTAGTATTATTATTTATCTTTTTTCCTTTGGTGTTTGCTCTTGATTATACAGCTCGTCTTCAATAGCTGTTTGAATGAGGAATTGATTTCTCTGAAGTAATGATCTCTCTTTTACATCTGCTTCACCCGGTTACAGATCACGCCCCCACATTTACTAGTTTAGGAAGGCCAGCACACAGCTGGGTACCACAGCTTCTTTAAGCTCTTCAGACTGGTAGACCCATGCCATGACTAAGAACGGGGCTCATTACAATCTTCCTATAGGGAATAGTGTATTCCCAGTCCTGGAAGAATTTTACCCTTCCACATCTGTCAGTCTTACATGCAGGCTGCCACATAGACCAGCTCTTCCCTTGGGAGTAAAAGCGGAAGAGGAATAAAAGATTAAATAGATGATGCTCTAGGACCACATGGTGTGCTTGTTAGAGCATCAGATTGTCACGTGTTATTGACTGATGCCTAAGGGACCCACTGTACTGAGAAACACGCTGCTTACATGTCGGTCCAGGGGTGTGTTGGTACAGATAATTTCGTGTAACACGGGAAGCGTATGCCTGCCTGATAATAGTGACAACTGTAATGCTCTGTTTTGCACAATACTTGTTAAAATATGTAGGTAAAGCTCTGCATTACTCTAAGTTACTTGGTTATAGATAATTTTTTAAAATCCATAAAAGGTCCATATTATTTCTTAATAAATCTCTCATTCATAAAGCAGCTTGATTTAAAACTCCAATAATTTCCCATTTGGAATTTTATAGTAGGGAAAATGCCATAAATTGATAGATAAAAATCCAGCAAATGTTATTAATGTGTTTGGCTCACAGCTCAGGAGATTTCAAATTTTCATTTAATGGTCAACACTGTTATATCATCTACGGTCCAATCTACACAATCCAGTTGAAAACACGCTACAGAACTAGTTAATATTTCAATTTGGTACAGCAAACAGCTGCTGGCACTCAGAAATCAGGTTTTTATGTGGTGGCTCACTGTTTGTTTTAGAGTGAAATGCTGGTTTATAGCACTTAAGCAAGTGCATATGAATTTACATGAGGTTGCATTTGAAAAGCATGATGCCAGGTTGACTTGGCATCAGATTTGACGGAATGACGGGAAGTGCTGAGCAGGATTACAGAAAATCATTTGGTTTATATCTTGTGTTCCTAGCTTACTGAAAGCTGCTAATTATTTCTGGGCCTCAAGTAGTGCAAAATGTTTAGACACTGAGGATTTTTAAACCGAATTGAGATTTATAAGGATTTTTGCTAATTTAATCCATTTCCTTTTTAATACATTCAGCTAGCATTAGGTAGATATTTATTAAGATCTATCTTCTAGATAAATTTGTTTTAAGAAAAAAAAGGTGTCTCCTGATTTAATCTGAAAAGCTGGATTAGTCAGCATTCTTGTTGGATTTATATGGCCTTGGGTTGCAAGGCCTCTTGGTGAGCCATCAGCAATCTTATTTGACTCCAGTTCAGTCGCTTGAATTAATAGGAGATTAAATTGAACTGGCTTTTGGTCTTGATTCATTTTCCACTGGTCTTGATTCTCCATTATAAAAACCACCTAGCCTCTCTAAGTTTTTCCACCTTTCCAAGAGACAGAAATATGTCCCAGAGAACATAACGTGGTGTGTGATAAGGTGCTCTCCCTGACTTCATCTCCAAGTCTGGAAGGTCAATATGGGTTCTTTCTTTTGTCTGTACACGCCAGTCAGTTCTCTCAGATTATACTGACAACTTTGTAAATTACAGAGTATTTAAGATGCTAAATAGCATTTTACGTTGTTTTTTCTTAATTTTCTGTCTGTATAAATTCTAGGGAATGACCAGATATGTTTTTATGTATTACAGACAAGGTCACTTTGCTAAATTTGCTCAGAGTAGACGTGCTGCTCTGGTATCTCTGTATATGTAGGCTCAGGCAGAAGATAGGTATTCTGTCAGAACTTTAGAGATTTATCTTCCATGTTTATATCCCAAGTGTTTAAGTCTGTTTTCTAAATGCCACTTAGCAGAAAATATTTGTCCAGAAGTTGCAGAAGATCATCGTGTTGTTATCCTAGCTGTCAATCATGTTTTTGAGTCTTTTTTTAAAGAACCCAAGTGCTCCAGGTTCCTCTGGAGAGGTAACTACGGTGTTTTCTTGAGCACCACAGCCCAGAAAAATTTTCACTATTTAGTAGGAGGGTTTGCATCCATTAGAGAAAGTATTCACATTGATTTACTGTAGTGACTCCTTTAATTTTATTTGTTGCTACAGCTTTCACCTGGCTACCTGGGAAGTAACAGTTTTATGGTTTGATACCATCTACTGAGGTTTTGACTACTCAGGTACAGAGAGTAACTTTTGCAGATCCTGCCAATGCAGAACTGTGGGGGTGCTCTCTGCTGAGAACTCCACTCTCTACAGCTCAGTCAGAACCTGGATTGTTGACAAACATAATGAATAAATTAAAAAAGAAACAAACAAACAACAAGCAAACAAAAAAAGCCCAACCCCACAACAACCACAAACAAACAAAAACCCAAACCACAACAAGAAAAGCCTCACCACTTAAAAAAATAACTTGCTGTTTTTAAATACCATAGTTTGTAAAACACAATCCCATCAGCAGAACTGATACTTCACCTAGTATTATAACCAGTATAGGTTCTAAGGATGCTTCCAGTTCACATTGTTCTTGCTCAGGTCGTGACCTTGTGCTTTGTTTATGAGACGGAAGATGATTTGTTATAGATAGCCTTTGCTAGGTGTTCTTCTAAAAATAATCCTTATAAATAATCCTTTCCTGTAGGAGATAATGGCTTTTCACAGCCAGCAACCTATTATAACCCAGACCAACTTCCTCCAGAGAACTCTTCCTTTATGGAAAGGAATTTCATCTGCAGGTTACGATGCCTGCTGGATAATTCATCTGGGTTCCTGGTGAGTATGGAGTTACGTAAAAACTTCCACACATGCCTGTAAGTAGGAAATCTACGTTATCCTTACAATATGTACAGCAGTTTGCTTTCTCTGTTAAGTCTCCACAGATACCTGAGCTGCTTGAACCAGTATGTTTCAGTTAGGGACACTAAATGTGTCCCCTTCAACACACTGTTACAACCAGGTCGATTTCTCTCATTTCTCATAGCTCGGTTCCTCAACATAATTAAGCTTCTGCTTTTGTAAAGTACTCTGGTTTGTGGGTAAGAAGGCATTACAAAGATTATTTTCTGTTGGGTATCTGGAGATGCACGAGGCACAACAACTAACAGAACCATAGTTTTCATCTTACTTAGAAAAGTCTGTATTTGCACTTTTTAAAGATGTTTTTCTGTTTCTCAGTGCTGTAGATTTTAAAAGAAATACCAATCTTTTACCCTCTAGGTGACATCTTACAAATAGATTTGTTTATATCTGGTTTTGCAGTTGTACATATTTGCATACTTTTCACTAATGACTGACAGAAATGCAAGAGAAATGATCTTATGTTAATTTTCATCAGAATATTGGAAGATCCAGTTGGCATTTGCTATTACACGCTTGAGTTTGGGTATTTTACTAAGCAACCTTCGTGTTAGTTCTCTTTCCAGTGAGTTTATCACTAGATCTCAAAATGATGTGCTGAGGGATGTGACAGGAGTATTTTGGACTTGTTCGCTAACTTCTGCATATGCCGTGTTACAAAGCTTGAATCAAACGGGTCTTAAAAATATGTCTCTACATCATAACAGAAATATCTTACTTGTAATATCTCCAGCATATGGTGATTATTTCTTATGTCATCCTAAGGCTATGAATTTTCAAGGACGATTGAAGTTTCTCCACGGGCAGAACAAGAAAGGGAAGGATGGCGCTGCTCTCTCTCCTCAGCTTGCACTGTTTGCGGTAGCTACTCCCCTGCAGCCACCATCCATCCTCGAGATACGAACCAAAAACTTCATCTTCCGAACAAAACACAAACTGGATTTCACACCTACTGGCTGTGATGCAAAGTAGGTGCCCGTTACTCTGTATAATAGCCTAATAATTTGTGGGTGAGACAGGCGTCGAGTATGTATTTGAAACACGGAGCTGGTTACTGTTTACAGTGAATGTTGCTGCCTGCGTAGGAGCTGTTAGGAGTTGTCTCTTCAGCCCTGCTGAAAGAGGAAAGAGAGAAGTGGGATTGTCATAGGTGCACGTCCTTGAGAGAGCTTTCTGACTCTGTCATTTATAAAACAACACAATGCACACACACCCCAAAACCAAACAAAGACTCCAACCAAAAGCCCCCAAAAGACTGAATACCTCAATAAAAGGTGGAGTAGTAATCAATTAGAGAAGAAAAGTTTAACGTTTAACTCTAGTTGAAATTTTGTTTTGAAACTGATAGAATAAGTGTTCCTTCAGTTCAAGACTGAACACTGGAAGGGGCTGCCCAGGGAGGTTGTGGAGTCTCCTTCTCTGGAGACATTCAGAACCCACCTGGATGCATTCTTGTGTGACCTGCTCTAGGTGTTGCTGCTCCAGCAGGGGGATTGGACTAGATGATCTTTCTAGGTCACTTCCAATCCCTGACACTCTTGTGGTTTTGTGAAATAGATGTGAATGAAGTACAATGGAAATATTCTTTACTTAATTTGTTTATTTTGAAGTCCTTTTTTTTATTATTATTATTTTTTGTTACACTCTGACTTTTACCCATTTCCAAACAACTCTTTTCCCTTTATGAAAACTGGAAACACTATTCCATTACTAGATCAACATAACACAACTATGCATCAACATGGCAAGAGGCCCAATAAAGAATCTGCTTTGTCAAAAGAAAAGCCTCTGGCCTCTTCCCATCTTTCTTCCCTCCCTCCTATTTGTGACTGATAATGCATTCAGCTTTCAGACTCATTTTCAGTGGAATCTCTCATATGGATTTCCATGCCTATTTATAGAATAATGCAGAGTGAAATTACTTGTTTTCTGTCTACTGATGAGCCAAAATGTTTTTCTTGGGTTGTATAAACTCATGTAAGTAAAAGTTAACAAGATGTTCAAAGAAACAAAATGTTTACATAGGCTTTTCTTTCCTCAGTTTGATTTTCTTTTTCATTATGCTTCCCTTGAAACCTTCAATTTTTGTCATGTTTTGAATTTTTGCATATATTGTTCCCCATCCCTACTTTTTTCTCCCCTCCACATCTTTGGATCTCCATTTCTTTGTTCCAAGTCCTGTTTCATTCTCTATTTCATTCTACCCTGTTTCTCACAGGACTCGCACAAACACTGTTAAATTGCTCATCTCCCTGACCTTTAATTAAGCGCTCTAATTTGATCTACCAGAGTCAAACCTGACCCTATTGCCAGCACTTCTGAGGCGTATTTTAGAAAACTTAAATGCAAACACAGGGATTTAGTTATGAGATATGCCCTGTTTTGACTTTTAAGTTAGTAAAATACTAATTTAGGCAGGAAGTTTTAGAGAACTAAAGTTAAGGGGCTGTGCTTAATTCTACACATGAGCACTTACAGGTAAATGCTATGAATAGGGCGAGGCAAACAAGTGTTGTTCATAGCAATACAATGGGAGCTGCCTGCTATAAGTGATTATGTTGAATAGTATGGAATTAAGAGGCCAGCTGAGCTGTAGACATACTCGTTTGTTTGTTTGTTTTTTGATGAGCTAATGATTTTGTGAACCTGTTCCTAGTCACTGAAGGTAACTTGGGCGGCGAGTAGAAGTTGTAGGATGTGTTGACTGCATATTTTATTAGGACTGTCATGCTTCCACACACAATTGAGATTGCAATGAAATGTAGTTAGCATTTACATCTGAAAAGTTCTAGCCATAATTAACTTGCTTGGCATTCGTTCCGTGAGTTGGTTCATCAGCCGTGCTGCAATTTTTTGTTTTTACCTTCCAGAGGAAAGATTGTCCTGGGATACACTGAAGCAGAGCTGTGTATGAGAGGAACAGGATACCAGTTTATTCATGCAGCTGATATGCTCTATTGTGCTGAAAACCATGTCCGAAGTAAGCTTCATTCCCTAATAAAAGCTGAGAAATCCAAGCATGGATTATATTCATACTGAAAAAATGCTCTAAGTACCTCTTAAAAAAACTAGTAAACAAAATACTATTCATTACATGTGATCTTTCCCTCCCTATCAAACATTATACTGGATAAAGAAATATTTAATATTTTGATCCAGACCCTTTCAGGTTATATATTCCAGTTTCTGTCACATCTTGCTCTTCTCGCTTCCTTCTCCATTCAAACCAACTTCTGCTATTTCTACACCTTCCTTTGGGCAAGGGGGCTGTTTCAAAGATAGCTTGTCCTTTAGAAACTTAAATAATTTTCTTTTGATATCAGTGTAGGATTTTTAACAGAAATTAATCTCTGATTTAGCATGCTAGTGTCCCATAGGTTTCTGGGTTTGATTCTTGGCAGCTTGATTTGGTTTAAGTAACAGCTTCAGAAGAAAAGATATTTTTAGCCAAGGAAATAAGTATCAGCTATCTGATATGTAACTACTTAGTGGGTTTCTTTCTTCACCCTTTTGTTACCTGTGACGTATTTTTCATTAGTTACAGAAACTTCTTCAGGATATTTTGGTGATGCTTCTTTTCTACTGATTTCTCTTGAAAGACTGTTCTTTCTTTTGTCCCTTTATATACAATTAAATGACCCCCCCCCCCCAGTATATTAGTTCTCAACCTGTATGAAGCAGGTTTTCTGTTTCAGGTAGAGCTCAGTCACTGTTGCCTGTCAGTGGTTTTGGTTGTTTGGTGAGGAATAAGAAAGAAAATATTTCCAGAATAGAGTAGGATGAAATTTTGGGTTGAAATTTGGGTTTGAAGCTGGTTTTACTCTATTTCATATGCCAAGATAAACAGTCTTGTAGCAAAGATTATATTGGGATTCTTAAACTTTCCTGATATTTTTGGTTTTATTTTTTCTGTCTAGAAATGGAGTGTTTTCACCAACGTATAACAAAAATGTAGTATGTTTATCAAGTATTACTAGTGAAGTGAAGTGATAGGGGGAGTGAAAAGTGATAGATTCTGAAGTACCTCTGCAGTAACTATTCAAAATGTGAAATAATTGGATTCAGAGGTAATGTCTTTTTTCTAATTTTTTAACTACTAGTCACCTTTTTGGAAGTAAAAGACACTTAGGCCTTGACAGTCACATGTTCTAATATTTGTTAGTTTCTGTTATTGCAGAAATTCTGCATGTAGCTCCATATAGGATGTTGGCAGTCTGTAGTGGATAGGGTTGCTTGCAGTTTTGGTTCTCATTTTACCAGTAAATTCAAGTAGGTACCTTAAAGCAATCAATCATCCTGTTTCGCTAGGAATGCTTTAGTGCCACACAGAAGTGAGTCATTGAGAACATGAGATTTGTAAAATTGCTGTACAAATGGGATTATTTTCATGACGTGCCAGATGTTCCTATTTTTGTTCACTGGATGGTAAACAGTGTGCTCACGCTTTAACTCTAGTGATGAAGACGGGTGAGAGTGGAATGACTGTATTTCGGCTTCTGACCAAAGAAAATCGATGGGCCTGGGTACAGGCAAATGCGCGTCTCGTCTACAAAAATGGAAGACCAGATTACATCATTGCCACACAAAGACCTCTCACGTAAGTCATCACCATATAAAGCAGTATACTTCAAAAAATGAAGACTTTTGAGCTTGTTTATATTCAGAAACAGCATCATTTAAATTGTTTAAATTTAAATTCTGAACTCCAAAAAGAAGAGCTCTTTCAATTCATGAGCAACCACGGAAGAGAATTCTGATCTTCTGGTACGGATGTGGCCCAGTCCTTTATATGTAAAACTTCAGACATTTTAATTTCATATAAAGAATAAGAGCAGTGCTACTCGCACCAAGTTATTCTGTCCAGCCTATTTTTAATTCAGTATTGCCTTTAGCAAAAAATAAGAAATCCAACTGCAGTTGTGTAGAAGAAATGACAGATAACATAAAGAAATTAAGTCATTAAAGTGCTGCAGTAAATGGAATATGGAATATGGCATTATTATACAGTTTTTTGCTGAGAAGTCTGTGAAATGGAGAAGAGAGATCTCTGTAAAAAAGAGCTACTGAATTTATTAAAGCATTCATTTACTTTCTATGCCAAGAAAAACAACGCATGGAACAAAGCCCGCTTATTTTCATTTCAGTTCATAATGCACAGAAAGTAGTGTATGCTATCTCGATTTAATTACAAATATAATACGTGAAGGGGGTATTACAGTCATAAGCTCCTTATTTCATAATCAGCCTCTTGCTTTAACTCAACCAAGTTGAGCTGCAATAGCTGGGAATTTGAAAAATGCCTACAAATAGAGTAGTTCATTTTTTCGATATTAAATTCCAGGGGACAAAAAGACTACAGTCACTGTTCAGTGCTGCAGCATTATGCTCCACATATATGTATGGTTTATTTTCAGAGATGAAGAAGGGGCAGAACATCTACGGAAGCGTAACATGAAGTTGCCCTTCATGTTTGCCACCGGTGAGGCCGTGTTATACGAGGTGTCTTTCCCTATGTCGAGCCTTATGGATCCCTCTCAGCTGAAGAATAAAAGCACGACGGTAAAAGGCCCCAAAACAACACTGCACAATGAATCTGTGGATCCAAACTCCCTCCTAGGTGTCATGTTGAGGCAAGATGAGTCTGTCTATCTCTGCCCTCCAGCGTCACATAAACTGTCCTTTGAGCGGAACTTCTTTGCAGACAGCAGGGATGAACTGGGAGGTGGTGTCAGCAGCGGCTGGACCGATAGTCTCCTGCCTGCTGGAAACCACAACGTCCTCAAACGGGAGGTAATAGAGTGTTCCCAGGACAGCACTATTCCTCTTCCTGAAGACAACGCAGCATTCTTGCTGGACAACAAAACCACTGATTTGTACAGCATCATGAAAAATCTGGGTATTGACTTTGAGGATCTAAAGTGCATTCAGCAGGATGAGGAGTTTTTTAAAACTGAATTATCCGGTGTGGACAATACCGGGGACATCGACATAACTGATGAAATCCTGACTTATGTTCAGGATTCCTTAAATAAGTCTGACTTCTTATACTTAAACTGTAACCAGCAGCAGCCCCTGGTCCAGAATGAAAGTTGCTTGGTACAGCAAGAGTTAGATCCACATCAACTTCATCAGCACCAGAAACAACTCGTGGAGCAGCAACAGCAGCAGCAGCAACAGCAGCAGCAGCAGCTCTGTCAAAAGATGAAACATATGCAAGTCAACGGGATGTTCACAAATTGGAGCTCTGACACCAGCCTGCCTCTGAGCTGCTCCCAGGAGCAGCCCCAGCAGTATGTGTTCCCTGGCATGCACGCCACAGCACCCGACTTCTCGTACAAATCAGAAGCCAACACTTCCCCCTATGCGTGTAGGCAAGACTTTATTCCTTACAAGCAGCCCACAGCCACCATGCCACAGCTTTCTAATTTTCCTCCAGTGGATTTCCCCGCAGCAGGTTTTGACAGATCCACCTATTCTGCTTCTGCCAACCTGGAGGATTTCTTCAGCTGTTTGCAGCAAGTCCCTGAAAACCATGAGGCTGGGATAAGCTCCGAGCCGGTTATGCTGACTCCTCAAACCTGCTATGCAGGCGCTGTCTCCATGTACCAGTGCGCGCAAGAAGCACAGCCCGGCTGCGTGGATCAGATGCAGTATGATCCCATGGTGGCAAGTCAACAAACCTTGTTGAACAAGGTAAGGTAAACAGCGTTGCTTGCGTTGCTGTTTGAATTTGGGGGGGGTTATTGCTCTGGGTGCCCCTACCGGGACGCAGAGTCTGTCCTAACCGAACCACTGAGATTGAAGCTGATGGGTTAGCACTGTGGGAATGCCTTTTTTCCCAGTAGGAGCAAAGTGAAAGTGGATTGTTCAAAAGCTTGGAGCTTTGCTTATATATCTTTTTTAGAAGCACGATGCAATGTCAGTCCGGCACAGTCATTTTCACTACATTGGTTGTAAGGATCCCCAAAAATGTCTTGTTTTTAAAATGTAAGTGTCCTCTAGCTACTCAGTTTCTGCAGTGATTTTCAGGATTGCTTACAGTATCAGATTATAACATTTCATGCTGTTTGTTACTATAAACTATTTACATTTCTACACATCATGATACTGCAAAAATATTTCTATGTATTGGTATAAGTGAAAGTCAGCTTGTTCCTCAAGCTGCTGTCTCAATTGTCTGTTGAAGACAAAAGAGCAGGAAAAAATTCTATTCACAATAGATAAGTTGAACCTTTTTCACACTGGGCTAAGGAGAAGGAGCAATAAAAGACACAGGAGAGGAACCTGGCTGTAGCAGAAAGTACAGTTTCAAGCACAGATCTTTAGAGATAAAATTGACTTAGAAATACAAGAAAATCAATTACTAAGGTGGTCCCTGATTCTGAATAACCTGTGTTGAAGTACTTCAAGTTGTACCATTTATTTCTGTTAATGCTGCTCAAGTACAGAGCCACAAATCATTTTTTTAACCTCAATGAGTTAATGTTCTGAAGTACTGATCCTCACGCACATCATAAATCCGTATGCACATGCACAAGCATTTACAGAATTAAAGTATTAACTGGTGTTTAACCTACACAAGAGAGGTGAAGAATGTGAGTGGAGTATACCCAGTTTTTCAATATGCTTAATTACAAGTACAAAACATATCCTTTTAAAAACTGCTTCACTGGTGGGGAAAAAAAAACACCAACCCAACCAAACAACCCTATAATTGCAGATTGCAGAAATTTAGCTAAAATATAGGACAGTTGAGCAAGATGAATAGCTTCTGCCTGAGTGCCCAAGGGCTGAAATAGCATGAAGAGACTTTGGCAAACTGCAGTGAGCAAAGTTGCAGAGAGCTTGGCTGTGCGTTGCCTGGCTGTGGTCGGTGCTATTAGTCCTTCACAGTGCTCAATAATAGGGTTCCAGGGTCACCCGAGTTCCTCCCTATAATAGTATAGAATAGTTCTTTGCACAGCAGCTATACTGTGTGGTGCAGCAGTTCTGATCTGCCAGTGTATAAGCAATTCTGTTTCTTTCTTTTCAATGGCTGGATTCAAATATATTTATTTTGTAGATTATTTAGTTGTTATGCTGCCTTAGTTGTTTTTCTTACAAATTGTGTTTGTTATTTGCTTGCTGACTTTTTCTTCTCACCCATCTGTAAAAAGTTTAGTGGCTAATGACTAAGGCAGCACCTCTCAATCAAACAAACCAGTATCTTTTACTTCATATTCACTTGGGTGCTGGGCTGCAATAATAATACTGCGTTTAACTTGTTTATCATTAAAGAAAAAATAAAGCCAAGGCAAATTCAGCCCCTAATTCAGCCTGTGTTGTACCTACACTGCATCGCAGAAGCAGAAGCCTGGTGGAGAGCTGCTGTTGGTTACCCTTGTGCACGTTGGCTCCCGTTTACCTCTCAACCACTGACCATGAGCTTTAAAGAGGAGTGCCCTTGATGAGATAAGGAAGGATTATTCCCTCAATGCCTTCCGTAAAAGAGTGATCGTAGATAGCTGATAGCTCTCCCCAAGTCCTGGTGGGTCCAAACCTTCTGTATGCCAGCTGGGTCCAGGGGGGGGCTGTCAGAGGGACTGTGTGTTCCTAAACCCTATAGTGTTGACTTTTACAGGCCATGCTGCTGTATATACTGTTCACATGAAAAAAATCTAGCATCTCTTGCATCAGCCTGTACCCAGTTATGACCTCTAGGCACATCTGCTGGTTAGCCAGCAGATGTTTATACTTTTATAGATTGAGGGCAAAGTAAGGTTCTAAGCAAACCAAAGCTGTTACGTTTTAGTGCAGAAACATTTTTTTAACCTAGAAATGTCATTGCTGCAGAGAAAGATAACCCTATATTTATATGTGCTTATGATACAGAGATTGTATTGGTCTTGTAGCAGAGTTAAGAGCTTGAAAATATGTGACCCCATGGGTAAATCAGAAGTATAGCTGCTGCACTTGGAGTAATCATGTAAAATATCACCTGTGCCAAAGCCACGATGGCAAATAATACACGTTTCTGTTGAGAAAACAGGGAGGATGTATGACTGCTTATGATTTGATTTGCTAACTGTTTGATTGTTATTGCTAATTGGTAACTGTAGTAAGAATGGTCCTAAGCAGCTGCGACCCTGCTTAGCCGTCTGAGCCTGCATTCACACAGCCAAATCAAAGCAGGGCTGTCTTTGTGGCTGGATTTAGCACATCCCTATCAGCAGTTGGAGTCTGGAGAGAGGACAGACATTGCTTCACAAGCCGTGATTGCTATTCTGTCCTCAGCCTTTAAACTCCCAGCCATTTCTACAGGGAAAGACTAAGGGGGCTAGAAATCCAGAAGGGGGGGTGTACTGGGGTCATCTGCCTTGACCTCCTGCCTGACTTGTAATTGTGGTGGGATCATTGCCAATGTAGTCTAAGAACACTTTCAGTGATGGAGAAGGGGAGAAAGGTCCTATATAATTTGATTTCTTGATTAAGGTCTGTATTCCTTTATTAAACAGGAGCAATCTTGCTAATTAATGGATTCTGTGTTGAGAACTTTCTTAGAAATTTTAATGAGCAGACTCATCTTGTTAATGAAGAATACTGAAATAATCTGCGTCTGCCAGAAGTAATCCTTGCTTATGTTCTTGTAGCTGTCTTTAGAAGTATGTCAACTTTGACTATAAGCATAATTCATGTGGCTACAGTCTTGTTAAAAACTTTAACTCTGCACAGTTCTTCTAATTTCAGTGTTTGCTTACAAGGAAAAAAAAATAATTTCGAAAACCCAGCGTGTTTTGATAGATGAATGAATGAAAGTCTAATATATGTTTTTAAGGACAAAGCTTGAATGAATCAGTGCTTATGACCTAAGCTACTACCAAAGAGGTGATGGAAATGTTTAAAATATTTTGCTGTACTTTCTTTGCTCGACTGAATGGAGCATTTTGTAGATAAAGTGACTTTTCCATAGCATGACAGGAAGCATTACATCAGATGATTAAAATAATCCCCTGAATGATTATGTCAGGACTGATGAAAGCCATTCGTCGCTCTCACTTGGCATTGTCGATATTGAAGGCCATTTGTCAAAAAAGGCCACCCTGCCACGGCGCAGCCCGTGGGCTGAGCGCGCTTCAGCTTACGAACAGGACCTGCACATGCATTCCTGGAAGAGCTGTGTAAAGTCTGGATCCCATTGCAGATGGGGAAAATATGTAAATAGGTTGCCTTTAAAATGTAACAGCTGGATGTGGAAATTAGGAGCATGGAGTCAGACTGTACTTCCTGCAAAGGGGGAAATTATATTACACTTTAGATAACAGCCATGGGTTTTTTCACTTAGAATTAGGGTTCCCATTGACTTCAAGAAGGACAAGTTTTGATGATGATTCGGATGCAAATTAATGTCTTATATTCCAGAATTATTTTTTTTTAAATAAAAAGGTTAAAGGTTTTAAAGCTGTTCATTATATTGTAAGAGGTTTTCATCCAATCTGTGTCTTTAGGAGAATTTTTTTAAAAAAATCTTACAAATAAGTCAGTTTCCCATACTAACCATTATATTGTCTTTTTCCCTGCCAGTTCCAAAATGGTTTCAATGGAGGAAATGTAAATGAAGCATATCCCTCTCAGTTAGATGTGATCAGTAATGCACAGGCTGCCACGCATCTTCAGCCTCTTCATCATCCGACAGAGCCCAGATCCTTCTCAGATTTGGCATCTAGTGGATTTATGTGATTCAGATCTAGAGGCTCCATCTGTGATTTTGTCTGGGTGTCAGGCTGCTCCGAGGGAAAGCTTGATAAGTTTTTCTTTGAGCATCAGACTTTTGAGAGCTAAATTACATTTTTGAGAATGAGGTTGGTTGCACTATGTACTGGTGGGTATGTAATCCAAGACCTGGCTTTTCAAAGTGACGGGTGGAATTAAAACTTCTGACTAAAAAGTATGCACGTGCTGTTTTCCATCAGGCCGACTGCGTGGTTGCAATACGGATTCCATGTGTACTACAGACTCTGTCATGCTATACACAACATAAGATAAGGCAAATGGTTTTGTTGTTTAGAAAAATAATTGGGCACTTTACAAGTAGCATCAATGGCACAAGGGAGATGGTTTCACACGTGGATTATTTCCAGACTTTACTTTTAAAAAAATTTATTAAAAAGCTCTAAATTCATGAGAATCAAAAGCACTTAATTTTAATGCATACTAAGCTCTTTAATCATTTTATATTTAAATCCTTTTGTTTTAAGTCTCCATTTCTAGCACTTTAATAGAAGGCTTAATACAAGGATATGATATGCAACTTCAGGTTTTCTATGAAACAGACCCCTTGCATTCCTCCTTTTCTTGTCAACCTTAAGTGCCTCACAGTTTAGCTACCTTGTTTCTGGTGGGAGCTTAGTTTAGCAAAGCTCACTATAAATGTCATCCACATCATGTGAATTTTATCTAACATCTACAGTGCTACTGGCTGTATCTTTATTTTATTTTTTTTTCCCCCTAAAGAAAATTTGTTTAGAGAATGACTTAATCAATATCTGTCGATTTGTTACACTGTTATCAGGAGTTATAAGTGTTCTGAATTTAGTTCAGCTAAATTTAGTTCAGTTTTTGTTTATTCCATACTGCTTTTCTGCTTTCTTCAGGTAATACAGGGTATATTAAAAAGCAGATTTTGCTGAGGGGGAGGAGCAGATCCTCAGGATTAGTTTTAGATTATTAATGCTGAAAAACATGTGCCTTATCTTGTGTTAAAATGCTCATAATGTTCTTTAGAAATAATACAAGGCTGCTCTATGCAAATACTTTCATTAAAATGGATATTGAAAAGGATTGCATTTTAAATAAGGGGGAAAAGAGTCTCAGCAGCTATTGGTGTTGGTGTTTACTTTGACTGCAGTTCCCGATGTTTGTAGCGGGGAAAGGGTCAGTTTTGGTTTAAACATTTCCCCAGCAAATTGCACTGGAAAGTACAGAAGGGTTATTCTTTTTATGTACGTTGATGCATTTGAAAAGCTTTGTGCAAAATGTGAAATTGGGAAAAGAGAAAACTCATTGGAGAAGTTCTTCTTGCAATAGGTTTTATTTTCAGGAAAAAAACCCAACCCTCCATCCATGAAACATCCCAGGGTTTTGTTTTGGTTTTATCTGAGAGGATTGTTAGAATTGCAGACACCAATGTTTGGTGCAAAATAATAATCTACGTGGAAAATACAGAAATGTGTGTATGTTCAAAATATTTCATACTCTTCTGTGTTGTATAGTTCATATATAATAAATTGTCTTTGTAAAATACTTTAAACCAGTTAATTTTAAAGTGTTACATCATTATATGTTAAGAACAATTTTATGACATGTGTTATATATAATATAAAACGGCAATTTAGCCAGTTTAAAAGAGGCAAAAGTAAATTGGGTCCCTCCAGATGGTTGTTAATATTGTTTAATACAAGGACAATCGCTTAAAATTGGAATCCTTTCAGAGCTGAAACGTGGTTTCTTTGAAGAAGAGCGGATTTTCTGCCATTCAGAGTGATGGGATATGCTAGGCCAAACTTCTAATGCAGTTACAACTTTTCAAATGAGTAACTTCAGTGGTTCTTTAATGTGAAATTACCATATACGAAAGGGACGATAAGGAAACAGTTAGTATTCAGGAAAAGCCCCTAAAGGTCGCTTTTTCTTAACATTTCAGATCTTGTTTTCAGCACAAGACAGCAGTAACAGATTTTATTAATATCATATGAATTCATTTGTGATTCTCTCATTACTTTTTTTTTTTTTTAATTGAAGGTCTTGTTTTAACCCAATATCTGAAATGTCTTCCATATCTAGCTAGTGTGTCATGTTTGATCTGAACTTGAAATTTAGAAAAATGCTATAAACCCGGAAGGTTCAAAGGGATAATTGTATGTTTTACATCTTACAGACCAATATTATATCCTGTTTATGAATTTAGTTTAAACCAAATACGTGTTGTCCTATCACTAAGTGCCAAGGAGGCAGCACGACAGCAGTGCTGCCCTACTGACTGTAAACAAATTAGTTGTTTTTATGCATATCAGCGTATTTTGTGCATTATCTTCCGCGTACAACATTGACTGTATTAGCGCACTCTTGACTGGCACCAAACTGTACCTGCAGTGCACAGACGTTTCTAAATTTCAATCTCTATCCAGCCCTTCAGGTCTGTTTAAGATTATAACCCAGTGTTTGTCAGTATTACTACCCGGTTTTTGTACCAGTTTTCTTGGCTCGTTCTCCTCTCCGGTTCCCCTCTCTCCTTGGCTATGCCTGCACATACCATGCAATACACCTCTTGCGTTAAGGTATGGTTTTGTAGCGCTCTTGCTCATCTCCAGTAAAGTTTGTAAGACATAATATATGGTAATAAAATAATCACTTGAATGTAGCTGAAATGTATGTTCTTTTACTGCGAAACTGTTTGATTTCCGCAGTCTGGGAAAAGACAGTGTCATGCAGTTCCTAATGTCTACGGAGAGTTCATCGGATAGTTTACAAAGCTATTGTTATTTTACGTCACTGTGGACTTTGCACTTCTCTGATTATTAGATGCAAATGCAATGTATATAATTTAGAGTGGTGAACAAATGTGTATTTGTCCATGGAATTAGTATTTTATACTTGCATGAAAATGAGTTTATAAATAAACTGTGTAAATAGTAAGCCACAATTAGCAGTTGAAAGGCTTCTATATTCATTGCGGGGTGATGAGGCAGGAGGAGATTTCTGGGTGGATGCTGCTATAAATAAGAAGCATTTTCTCTTTTGAGATTTGCAGCTGGCTGTCGGTAACCTATTTACTCTTCACTGCTCTTTCATAAAGCGTGATTTTAAGTTAAGAAAGCAATTCTTTTGGTTTGTTTCTAGTTACTGAAATGGCTGATTTCTGTGTGCTGCATTGGCTTTACGTGGTAATCTTTTAAAATCAGTTATAATGCTGAGTTGGATGTTTCACTAAAAACCCCTGTGCAGTTCACCAAGTTTATGTCAGTTTTTTGGTTTAGTGATGTGATGGACAAGATTTTAATTGGTTTCAACTACGTTATTATCTTGTAATGTCTTAAGACACAGGTCTTACCCAGACTCAGAACTAAACTATGAATTCTGTATGTAGGTCCTCTTGTTTACTCTTCCTGCGTAGCACAAAAAGATAAGCTAAGAATCATGAGTAATTCAGCAAGGCTGCAAATCTATTCACTGACATCTGGAAATAATCAGGCAGTGATATAAGCAACACAGGCTGTGCTTTTTTGGAGTCAGTCTGTCACATGTTAAAAGGATACCTTCAAGCCATGTATCAACCTGTTCCCAGAATTGCAGGACCTCGCTATCCAGTCTTGTTTGAAGGAGGGAGATACTTTCTTCTGGACAAAGCAATTTTCTTCATGATTTATGGAATTGCACTTCTATTTCTAATTTAATGTTAAAGTTAAGAACTGTGGTGGTACCTAACCTGCAGTAGTCCGCTGCATCGTGAGATCAGGCAGTTTGTTGGTGAAAGTCCTCTTCCTCAAGGCTCTGGCAGGGAGAGTCTTTCCCAAATAGCTCTTTTGGAGATGTGTTTTCCTGGTGAGAAGCCACATTTCCCACTCTCTCACTTAAATTGAGAGCTGTTGTATTCTCAGGGGATTTTGTTTACCTGAGAATGGGTTTATTAAGCAAGGTTAGTTAAAGTTACCATCTAGAATAAGAGCCTGATTCTACTTTTAATATTTTTATTCTTTCCATTTATTAGGTTGACAAATTACCATCCTGCCCTCTTCCCTTTCTGTATGCTTCCCTGCAAGCTGATGCTTCTGGTGCTAGTGTTTGTTATTAGTATGAAAACCAAACTATATACGATTTAGAGGGAGAAGTTCCTCAACATTTGAGTTACTGTTGCTTTTATAATTTATGCTGCAGTCTCTTCTCTTGAATCCAGCCTGGCTGCAAATATAGAAGTATAAGCAATATTCAAAAAGTAACAACTTGGATTTTATTTTTCTCTATACTGTTTTGAAGGTGTACATGACCATCACTGTCTGGATGCCTAAAATCCATACAAGTAAATTCAAGAAGTTTCATTACAAAAAAAAATATAAATTCTGAATGCAGAGCATGAAGCCCAAGGGATGTTGGGACTAATTGCAATCCTTCGTGCTGCATAAGAATATTCAATGCTACAGTTCCTCCTGTATTTACAGAGTGACGAGGGAAAAGAGGGGGGAAAAAAATGGTCATATTTCCTCCTTTTTAGTGACTATGGGCGCAATGACTTCCCTCAACACACAGTAGTGGGCATCTGTTGGTAGGCGATATGAGCCAGAGGAACTTGGCTCGTAAAAGTACACACTAAATTAGAAGAAACTATTGAATTTGCTCTGTGACACAAGTTAATGAGAGGGAAGTGCGGGAAAGGAGAATGGTCTCACCCTTAATATACTTGAAATATGTGTTAGGTTATTTGTGTTCTTTCTGTGCTCTGAGCCATCATCCGTACTTTTTTAAAGAGCAAAATTTAAGCCCTCGGAGTTTACTCAGCTGCCAGTTACCTTGATTCTTCCATAACCACTCAGATGCTGGCAAGGCTGAGCTGCTTGGCTATCAAGCCCTCAAGAAGTTGCATAGCAGGTGTTTCCCTCATCTCTGTGAGGCCCAAACCAGTGAGTGGTTGCAGAACGTACTGAAAAAATTTGTCCAACAAAAAGCAGCCAGAAAGTCTCCTGCCAAAATGAACTAATGGGCAAGCAAAAGGCTCAAGTTAGTTCCATCCTCTGTGTTGTTTGGAGTTAGGATGTAAATGAAGTCAAGGTCTCTAAAATGGTTCATAGGATAATCCTGAAATTAAATAAACTCTCCTCTTAAATTGTTCCTCTTGGAACATTTAGTCCATTAATGACTGAGTGAGTCAGGAATGTATCCTGTGGCCTAGAAGTTGGGACATGCGCTTAGGACAATCTAGTTCTTCAGTAGGAGGTGCTGGGTGCCCAGGGCAGTCTGTGACCCGGCAATTAGGACACTCTTTCTGCTCTTCACCAGCATCTTTTTCATTCTCTTGAGCAGAGAAGAGTCATCAATTCTGGATGGAGGTTTCAATGTAAATGCCTCAAAAAATTAGCAACAAAAAGTTTCTGGCCTGACCTTTGTACTTGGTTTTACATCCGCAGTAGATGAAGGATTTCTGTGGCTGAAATATGATATAGTCTTATCAGAGAGGTTATTCCCTTTAATTTTACCTGTCCATGATGCCATATACAGTTTCTAAAGCACATATTTTCCAAGTTCTCTCCAACAGTATAATCATCAATATCTCTGAGACCTATTTCTACAGAAGCTGCAAATTGCTCTTCCAGGTCATAAATGGAGCTGCAGAGAAGAGGAGAGTGACTTTTCTAGCATTGGAGCCTCAGATACAATGTGAGGAGCTGGCCAAGGCTTCACGGTAGTGCCAGTCATTACAGAAAGTAGAACAGTCCATTGCTTGCAGAAGTCCCTTAAAATTATTGGACAAAATAGTACTGCGTTTGTGAGTCCGTGGTGGGAGGTGGTGGTGTTGCTGTGTAACATGCACGTGGCACACACACACACGGCAGCCCGTGATCATGAAGGCGCGGGATCGTGTGCCAAAGAGCATTTTAATTACACTGGCATGTAATCAAACCTTGAAAGGCTAATGAGAGCCTGGAACACCTCATTCAGTACAAAGAAGGAGCTGCGTTAAACTTCAGACCTAGACCTATAATCAGCACATAAACTTTTATGTACTTAGCTTTAAGGCTCAACTCTACTTTCAGTCCCTCAGTAGTTCTTCATAAAATAAAGATTCTCAGGCAAAGAAAAATTGTGTGAACTTAATACTTTAGTTTTAAAATTGCTAGGTAAAGCAACAATGACAGGAACTTCAGGCCAAAAATACTATTGTTAAGCAGCAAAAATATGGAAACGGACAGTTAAAAGAATGTAGATAAACCTCATTAACATGATTCTAAAGTCATGCTTTTCCCCCCAGATACAACTGTGCAAAGTCACATTCGAGTTGATTCTTTTCCCTCCTTCTTTTGCAAATATCTAAATCCAGCATTTGAAATGTTTCTTGCTGGAGATGAAGAGAGAGAGTTTCTGATTCAGCTGTGACTTCAAAACGTGTGGAAGTTCAAAGTGCTTTGAAGTCAGCACGGCAGCTGCTCCCTGCTGATAAAATTTGGACAAAAGTGAAATGTGGCAAAAGATTCAAATCTGAGTGATTGCACCACTGGAACGTGTTTCAGCGCTTTTATTTATTTTTAAAAGTGAGGTATTTGTGTATTAATGGACACGCTTGCCTACTTTCTCTCAAGAGTCACATAAACCTGGTATAGAACCTGCTCCAATAGATGCTAACGGAATAAGATCAATTTAAGCTCACCATTTAGATGCTATCAATTGGGGTTTTTTAATTTCTGCTGCTTCCCAATGAAGGTAGCTGAATAGCTTCTGCGGAAAGACCCAAAGTATAGTATGAATGACTGTTCAAATCACTTTGGCAGGTTGCTCCCATCTGGCAAAGGCAGACAAGGAGTTTAGATGGGAATCTGCGTCTCAAGAATGGTTGCTCTGTGGCTGGAGAAGTTACTTCTTTCCTCAGGGAACACAGTAGCCAGGCTTCTACCGCAAGCCAAAGCTGCCAACAGGGCAAGCAAAGGAAGATACAGCTCAGGATTGCTGCCAAGACTCTTAACCCCTTTACAGGTACAGAGGAGAGCCACTTTAAGTGCTGCTTGCACCACAGAGCCCAGAGCTGACTGTTAGCTCCTAGACCAGACTTGTCTGAGACAACCGTGGAGAAACTCATGGCTCCCTTCTATGCAATAGCCTGGTAGTTCTAGTATGATCCTTCTGTCAGGGCTTGACTGGCAGCAGGAAGGGCCACATTGACTGCATTCAAATGTGGAGCATCGTGACAATCGCACCACTTGAGCTCCCACCCAGGAACTTGGGAGAACCAACCTGAATTACTTAATGCTCAAAGTGAGCTGACTTCCCTGCTTGCAAACGCAGCTCACTCAACAGTTGTCATTTAAGGGGGGGAGGAGGGGAGGAAGAAAATTCCAACAAGTTGGGTAAACAGGATGATTTATAACACCTAATGCCTAAAGCAAATACCAAACTATTTTAGAGTCTGTTTTCCTCTGATGTGGCAACTGTTGGGTCAACTCTCGTCCGCTGAGGCAGTAGCCCTCGATTGATAAAACTTGTTGGGTAACAGGACCCAGTTTGAACAGCTGCTCAGTTGCTTGTGTTAGCTGCTTTTTGTAGCTCTGCTAGACTTCTTTGCTACTGTTCTTTGCAGCTTCTCACTGCTCTGCCAGCCTCTGTGCCGTGGGGCTTTGGTGACTGGTTCCTGCTATGGCAAATCAAGAGCAGGTGACGCTTAAAGACCCACAGACACAGGCATCTAACACACACGTTTATGTGTTACCTTAAACAGCTTCCTACTTTGCAGCACAAGGGGAATTTGTGCATAATCGTCCTTTATTTGCTTTTAGTGGAGAGACTGTTTGGTTTTTTTCAGGTCATCAGTCTGAGAGCAGGGTTGGCAAGTAGGATACCTGCCTTGGGTCTGTGCCTTCTCCCCACCGTACCTCCCCTGCCCGCTGCGTGCTGGGAGCGGGGACCTCGCCCCAGTGCCAGACTCAAGGCAATAGTTCAGCGCTCTCGTTGCCCGTCGCTTCTGAGTCACGTCTTCCCTCCGAGCAATCTTGCTCAATGTTTTGGCCTGTCAGTCTTCACGCAGCCCCTGAGTCAGTTCTTCTGCCCGGGAGGATCTGAGCCGCCGCCAGCCAGGAGAGGTAGGTAGCAATTCCCCGGCTAAGACAAACATACCCAGCCAGGTATTACAGCCCACTCGTGTTCCCTCCTCACTCCTCGCATTGGAGGAGTAGAACTTCCACACACTTCTTCCACTCATTGTCTCTGTGAAGCCTTTTATAACTTCCTACTTGTAACCCAAAATTTGAGAAACACTACTTTAAAAATAGCACACAACAAATGATGAAGGACCTCCTTCCATCCCTCAAAGCCAGTATTTGACCTTTCCTTTACCATACTATATTTTTAGTAGTATAATTTCAGATACAATTACCTACACTCAGCTTCTTAAATCATGCATGAAATGCTTTTTCAGAGCCACATTAACAACTAGCTGCTCAGCTTGCTGGAATTAGAAACCAGATATGTTGTTTTATTTACAATATAAAATCAGACTGCGGTTTCGGTGTGGATTGCTATAATAAAGAGGAAAGGTCCCTTTGGTGTTCTTTAATTTATGACACACTGTAAAATGTCCAGGCACATTTTGCCTAGTAGCAGAAGGAGGAAAAATAGTAACTCCTGGCTGGAGATTAAAAAAATCTCATGCACCATGAATGTATTTTGAGATTCTGCACATTTGGGAGCCAATCAGCCATTTATCTGCTTCTGGGATCATGCTCATGTGTAACCACAGTGCAGGCTCTGTGGCTTTTAAGATCTTTTTTTTTTTTTAAGTCTGCCTAAATAAAATCATTCATATCAGATGAATGTCAGTAAAGTGCCATTAAGATCATATTAAAGACATCTTTAGGCTAACATTCTTGGCCTTGCAGGATAAATTGCATCCTGTTCTGATTTTTCTGATTCTTAATGCCTCAAAGCCTGCTTTTTAGGCACACTAGAACCTAAAAATAGTCAAGTGCTGTGAATTGCAGCTGTATTGTGCTCATTACTCTGCTCATGTGAAGTCTTGTCATCGTTCTGCTGGAGTGTTTCCTGGGGAGCTGCATAAACGAGCTATGACCTATGGCTTTCTGTAGCTTGTGATCAGACTGTTTAATCTCTGCTTATCAGTCAGGAACCTTCAAAATCGCTATTTCACAGCAAAGCCTTTAGGAGAAGTACATCAGCTGATTAATTTTAATCAACTGCATCAGTAAACAAAAATATTACTAGTGAATCACAGAATGATGCAAAAGACCTCTTGCATCATCTCTTTCTGACAGAACAGGATTCTTCCTTGTTGTATAAAAGCTTCGTCTGCCTGACTAAGGCGACTGTGGCAAATCCTATTCACTCAAGAGCTCATTCAGCTCACCCTGGGAGAAAGATTTCCCTTCAGCCATTCTACCTTTTCCTGCTCTTCATTTCCTCCTGCCAGACTCTTTACGTAGGCAGCGCAGCATATCGCCTCCCAGCTACACAGCAAAGTATTTCTTGGCTACTGCCCCTTGTCATTCAGTAGTTGAGCAGTATGTATTCAAGGACTGATATTTGCATACAACAGGGCAAGAAGATAATTGGTATGAAGACACAAGTTAAAAGAGATAGACTGATCCAACAAAAGTGACAGGTGACCAGCTGCTGCTTTTTCTTGAAAAAAAAAAAAAAAGCAGGTTCTCAACAAAAATCCTCAATCCTTTCCCTTGTAACATAAGCCCATTTTTTGTTATCACATTTCCAAAATTATTTCATTTCAGCAAGCTGGGAGTTTTTTGGGTTATTTTCCGACACTGAATACAGTCTATCATGTGCCAGTGCTGGAGAACAAGACATTAGTTGAATCCATTGCTTATATTAGAGGCGTACACACGTGGGAAAATCTCTTGCTGTCTTCTTCATTATGAGGAAATTCCTCATGCATGCCAGATTTTTTATTGGTTTGTTTTTGTTGAACATTATGGTGCAAACTCATGTTGAATGTGTCTTTTTCTAGTGTCTTTTTCTCCAGCACTAAGGATTTTGTTTTCTTTGCGCTTTGAAAGATGTGACAGTCTGCATTTCCTAGACAATAAAGACAAAAAGGGAAGGTAGAACTGTTCTGACAGAAGAGGACGCAGCAGGGACCTCTTAGATAAAAACTGTGAGAAAAAGACAGACCAAAATATTAAGGAAGGTTGGGGGAGCAATAGGAGATCCAGTGATGGTCCCTTGGGAGTTGGTTAGAGGTGCCATTGTGTAAGGGGCACTCAGACCTAGACGGAGCTATCTTGTACTCTGGGAACAATCTGTAGGACTTAATGGATTTCTCCCATCTTTTATTCATGACCCTGTTTAGTCCATGACTGAGGCCTTTCATTCTATGGGAAAAACATGTATGCACAGCCCAAATGCTTGCCTGTGTGTTTTTTAAGAGCTCCTAGTCACCTGCCAAATTGCTTTTTCTTTATGGTTTCATATATTTTTGAAGACCACATGAAACCTTTGGAAGTGACTCACCCAAACATTTCAAAATCCATCCAGACAAATCGGAAAGGGAAGGTGTTGACTCCTGAGCTGACAGGCTTTGTGTGTCCTATCTCAGGCTGCAGTGGGTGTTCTCAGCTGTCACCAAGATGCTCTCATGGCAGCTGAACATACGTCTTCCTCTGCCCGTGATTTTGTTTTATCTCACAGAAGTTGACCAACTGCAGTGTAAGTTATCTGAGATTCTATACAAAAATCGCACGTAAACCATATATCTGCTGCTTCTAAATATTCCTGCGACATCTTGGAGAATCCTTTTGGCCTGTGGGAAAAGCAAAGGAACAAACACACCGTTAGATTTCCCTGCTGACTTTGCCTTCCCCTCCATTCCTGCCTGTGTCCGCACCCTGACTCTTCTTCCTCACCTGCAGGCCCAGTCACAACGGATTTAGTTCAGGCTGCAGAGGAAGACAATTAGCTTGTTTAAAGCTGACAGGTGAGTTTAGAAGTGGCCTGCCGTACTTAGAAACTGTGTGCCTTGGGAAAGAGATCACTTCTGCCTGTCCATGTAGAAAAATACAGACCATATTTGTGAAAATAGCCATGCTCTCTGTAGGCACCTAAAGCAGTTGTAGCAGTCTCTGGTTCTGAATTTTGCCTCTGGATCTCCTAATTTTGCTCCCATCCCGGCAGTCATGGTTACTGCCTCTGAGGCTGGAGATGATTGTCATTCGTATAAAACACAGAAAAGCTCTTATGCTCATTTTAAAAATGAATATGGATCAAGCTTGGCAAGCACTGACTCTTGTGGGCTTTCTTAACCTTCGTTTTCTGATCTATGCTACATTTTTTTTGTAAACAAAGCAGAGAAGACAGAAAATATCACCTTAGAACAAAACCAGGGCCCTTTCCATATATCAGTCCTGCCATTACTTGGTCTATTAGACAGATTTTTCATAAATTATATACTATTTGAACCGGTTGAGGCAACAGAAAGAATTTGGTACTTTATTTTCTAAACACCTTTTGGAGGATTATCTTTCTGTAGGCAGAGAAATCAGCTTTTGTGGTTTTCCTTCTCTCTATTTCTCCCCTCAGCCTCTCCTCAGCATCTGTGTAGTTTCAAAGAATGTAGTCCCTGCCCTTCACTGAGAAACTGAAACCTTTGCTGTATTAGCAATCTACTGACACAGTCTTACTGGTATGCATCTTTTCCTTCTCGCTCAGCGATAATGTCATCATCCATTTTACTCTTAACTCTGAGGAATGAAGAGTGACTATTTGAAATACTTCACTGCTGCAAAGGGAAAGGCTCTGTTACCAGATGTAATGCTAGATGCAGATTTCTTCTGGATTTTACAGAATATCAAGAGCATGACTAATGTACAAGATCAGGATCAGCAATTTAACTGCTCAGGGTATACATAGCCAGTGGTTACACAAATAAATTTTGAAAGTCTGAACTCGTAAATTCAATCTCCCTGCCCACATCAATGAATGACACATTGGAAGATATTCAGGGACCTAAACACCGGCATCTAGTGCCATTTTAGCCATAGGCTATCCAAGGCATCTGCAAAAGCAATCTCACAACCTTTTAGAGCAGCATTCAAACAGTTTAAATTACCTATCACCCCACAGACCTGGGAATTAGGAGGACAGCACTGAATTTAGTAACATCTTATCTTTCTAATCCATCATGGAGTTGTAGTCCTTTTGTGCTCATAACTGGTTGACATTGTACTGATAAAATTTTTTAAAATGTTAATTTGATCACCAAAGCACCTGGAACGCAGGAGCAACTTGTGCAAAAATCGCCAGTTTCATCTCACTAAAGAAAACAGAGTGTATGTGTCCACACATGACAGCCTGATGGCACCTCAGCTCTGGCCTCTGGTGCTCGGCCCTCAATACAAAACCATTCTGATCAAGGAGCCAATGCATTCAGCAAGGTTCCATCTTGCTTTTGAGTATTTTGTAAGCAGGAGACCTCGGGAACCATCCATTTGCTGCTGGTGGCACTTTGATTATCCCCCTCCCTGTGACAGGGAATAAAAGGGTCAACCAGAAAGCTTTTCCAGAGACACAGGGCAGGCTGTTTGCTGGTGCCACCAGGTGTTGCAGCCATGGGTCCAGGCTGCCTTAAGCAGACACAAAAACCAGACACAGCGAGCACAGCTCTTTGGGAACTGCTGGCACTCAGCGCAGTTTTCTATGCTAATTCTTCTTCTTCCATGTCCCTGGCCTGGTGAGGGAGGAAGAACACTTCTGAAGAGATATTTTTGAAGCAAAGTCTTTTAAAGCTGATTGTGATCCCTCAAGCATATGCTTTGCATGTATCTGGGCAGCATCAGCTGGCTGGAATGACGCTGGATATTTTTCATGGATGATGCATCCACTTCTCCAATAGAAGCTCTGCCATAACTGCTCCTTTCTTATCTCCTATGTCTCATTCTGAAAAGTCTTTCTGTTTGCAGATGAGGTAATGAGCCAAAGACAAGCTTGCTGACCAGGGCAAAAAATCTGTGGACAGTCCTGCACAGATTTACAGAACAGTTGATGTGTGATTCAAAAACTCCAAGAAGTGTGTGGAAAGGCTCAACTGGGACATATGGCTAATATAAGGCCTCATATTAGCTGTTGCAAGTGATTAAATCAGTCAGACTGTCTATCCAAGAGAAGATTTTACTCTAAATAAAGGTAAATACAAGCGGAGAGGTTTCAGGTAGTGTATGGAGAAGTTGCATCTCAGCCAGGAGGTGAATGAGGCCAAGAACTCCTATCACACACCAAGGTCTGGGCCTATAGGCAAACCAGGCAGGTTTTTTTTTAATATACATACATAAATACACATGCAAACACAGGAACCAAGTTCCCACCGAAATCAGCTTGCTGGAGTAGATGCAGTAAGAGTCACACACACAAAAAAATATTGCATTTTATGAGTCCTGAAACTTTCCTGCCACTTCGTCCAATAAATCTGCTCCTTTTATAGATTTCCTCCTGGCTAAATATGTGCATTGTCAATATAAGAGGTATTTTATTTTTAAGACACATGCAATTTACCCGGTGCTTTAAATTGCCTTTGAAAATCTTTTGCTTCAAAGAGGTGCATAATAATTATCCCACACCCATCAATAATACCTTCACTTTCTCTGAAAAGCAGTGGTACAGCATTTTTCTTTGGCTTTATGCCAAACGCAGAGGCTTTCATTAAGGTTTTTACGGGTTTGTTGGTTTTTTTTTTTAAAAACGTGGCCTGATTGACTTGAAATACCAACATGATCTTTGCCAGAAAGGTCATTTACTTAAGGGGTTATTAGTACAACACATTTTCCTTGAGGTCCTTCACACAGAATGGCTGTCCTCTGGAGGCGTGCAGCCACTGACGGTGCGTTCCAGAGTCTCAGCATCACAGATATGTTCTGACATCTGGGTCCAGGCAGACCCTGGGTAAGGTCAGGTCTTCAAAATCCTTCTTTGTGTTTCATGTAGTGATAGCATAATATTTTGTTTTCATCCCCTGGACTCGCTTAGCAGGCTTTCCCCATCGCTTTGATTACTTTTTGCCCCCTTTTCCATTTAAATCTCTGGTTATCATGATTTATCCTGCTTATTTGGATTCTGCTGTCCGCTGAGCACCACTGACTTAAACTGAGGAAGAAAAGAATATATACAATGTCACATCGGGGAAAGTGCCAGCATAATTTCATCTAGTTTCATAGTCTTCTTTTAGGTACCAAAAAGGGAACTAGAAACGTATGGTCACTTCCTCTGCCTACTGCAGTGGAAAAAGTATGCATTGTCCACAAAATGGAAAAATGAAGGTCTCGAGTATAAACGAGATCCTTATGACTCCCTTCCAATTTTCTATGCTCTCCTGCATCAACTTTATTTTGAGTTCCAGGCTAAAAATAAAATATAGAGTAACAAAATGTAAATGTAGGCTAATTCAGGGTGCTATTCCCTATATTTCTTTTTTTTTTTTTTATTAGACATTTCTCGCTTTATCTGTCTTTGCAAATATGTCAAAATAGATTGAGGGAAATGTATCTCATTTGACACACTCACAGAAGTACTCTAGTCCTTCCTCTCCTGACAGAATCAGGCTCAGCCAGAGAAGCTGCAACAGGCAGTCATGGGCTGGCACATGGAATGTCAGGGCGCTTGGGACAGCAGCAAGACTTCCAAAACCAGGTAGAAATTGAGTTGCCAAGCACCTGAGATGATGGTTATGAAGCCACACACAGCAGGACTGTGGCAGGGATGCTGTGGTGTTTGAGCAAGGGAAGATTTTCGGCAAAGATGGTGAGAGTAAAGAGGAAAAAACAGACAAAAATCCCTATCTGCATTGAGGTGTGCTGGTGTCATTCCCTTATCGCTGCCTATCCCCATCCCCTTTGTCCCCTTGCAGAGAAGCTGGTGTAGACCAGCTCTGGCACATCGTTGCTGAAGTCAGAACTGCTTAAGTTTATTTCCAGACTTTCTGGTTTTCAAGACTGCATGGGCAGACGTTGTCAATGCCACCTCGTGGAATCTTGCAGGAGAAGGGACAGGCAAAGTATTATGCACGTGAATTGGCATGGGCTCTGAGCAATCCTCCACAACTGCTGGAGATGGACCTTTCTAGTCTGAACAGGGAGAATTAGTGGGCTCCCACAGAAAAGCTTAATTGTTTTTCTTTTACTGCCTTTGCTGGAGCCGGTTTCATTCCGAAGGAAGCCATTCACCTCCCTCTATAATTATAACTAGATCTTGATGGAAATGAGGAACCTGCAGCCCTGGTTGCTCTCTTGTGAAGTACTGAGTCATGTAATGGGGCTGACCCAAAGCAGTGGAGATTACCCCAGTGATAAAATGTACTCTCTAGTTCTCCACTTAAATATGAGGCTTTTTATTTTAATTAAGGTTGAGTCAAAAAAAAAAAAAAAACAGAAAAAAAAATGTATTCATATTCCCTGTATGCAGCCCTTAGCATCTGAGACCATTTTACTGAGCGCCTGAACCTGCTTTTGATTTCCAGATTCATGGATGAATCAGAATGATCCATGCCAGCTAGTCTGCATGGTCAGAACTTACTGCTGTCTTGACTCATACGGTTGAAAAAGCACAACAGAAACAACAGCAGAGTGAAAGGGTGGGGAGTCAGACTGTGTGAGAGGCCTAATTTTAGAAATCTACGTGTGAGCTTGGTGTGAGTGCTGCAATTGTTATTGTCAGCACAGATCTGGACCAACAGTCAGTGGAGCCTGGCAAGTGATTCAGATAGTGGAGACTGGTCTGATGTAAACAGAACTGGTTGAGGACTTCTGGGTCACCAGAGCCAGCCCTTCAGTGTTAAAGGAATCTGGTCATATCATCCACACGCAAAGTTATCAAGCCTCATTGAATTTTTCTGATGGTCAGGACAAATTTTCTAATTACTGGCCTAGGCATGGTCAGTCAATGACTATTTATCCTCCAAAGCAGGAGAGTCCAGATTATACAGTGATAGAAGGACAGGACGTAAGGGCTTGCCTCTCACATCATGCAGTCACTTAGGTCCAGCTTAGAACTGCTACAGAAGTTCCAGGCTCTGATGTGACAATATTTTCTGGATGAGTTCCTGCTATAATACCATTGCCTTGTGTTGCACAGGGCAACCACACATTCTCCTTCAGAGCAGTGCTGTTTCACTGCTTTACCTCTTTCTTTGAACTTTCTCTGTGCTGGCTGGTGACCATAGTTACCGTGTGTGTCACCCTCTGCTGCAGATAACGCTTGCACAGTGATACATCTTCACATCTATTCCACCTTCTCTGAAAGTTCCAGATAGTTACATTTGCTTCTGGGTCAAAACATGGTGCTGGCTTCTTCTGCCAAACACTTGCAAGCACTATGCTTTTAGGTGTTTATTTTGTCTTGGAAGGTCCAGAAAGCAACCTGACAGCCACTTTTTCTAATCCCAGGAAATACTAAAATTTAGGAAAGGTTTTCTGCCTCAAAAATCTAAAGTTCTGCTAGGTTTTTCCTTACTGTTGTAAGTAATAGCTTTCTCATTAAAAAAAAAAAAAGGTCCAGCCCCTCAGCTTTCATGTTGCGGAAGGATATCTCTCCCCAATAAAATACAGTATTTCTAAAATTTGAACAAAGTGAAAGTTTTGAATCAATTTCTCCAGTGACAGCTGAAGATAGCCAATGGTCAAAATGGAGAATAAAATAAATAATAAACAATAACAATAAAATAAATGGAAAATGACTGAGACTGTCCTGAATCGCGCTCTCAAAGTGCATTTTTTACAGTTATTCTATTTTATGTTTTCATACCTTGAAATATTATACCAGTTGTTATATTCTTAAAGAAGTTATTTGAAGGATGGTTCACAGTCCATTTATTGTTATTCTGTACAGAGATGTGATGAAATCAATGTACTCTGCACTGCAGGCATAATATAAAGCAGATGGTTTTTTCCTCAAGCAACGAGTACATTAAAACCCAAACTATAATACAATGTATATAGTGCTTCTAGATTAAAGCTCTTGCATGCCAGATTTGTAGCTTTGATTCTCTCTGATTTTAGCGCTTAGTAGGATTTATTCCAGTGATTCTGCCCTTGGGCCAAAATGAATCAGCTTTTATCTAGGATGATCATATATTGGCTAAGCCCTGTAGCTTTTCTTTTAATAAACATGTAACTTTAACCTACCATTACATGTACATAAAACATTACAAATCAAGCTTGCACACAATGCTATAGCCAAAACAGAATCCATTAGAGTTCAAAATGGGGTTCATTTGCAGAATGAACACTTCTAATGTGCGTCCTTTTAATTTCTCTGATTGCCTTCTAGTCAGCTTTCCTATAATCATTCTTGCCCAAGCTTAAGCTTATTTGTGGGCACCATAGAAAAGCATCTTTATGCTCCTGCCTTCAGAGTGAAAAGTCTTCATAGAGCTGCAGTTTCTGACTAGAAAGTGACATTGTCGTGTGTGCAAAGTGATTCTCTGATTTTCTCATCTTCCTTGGTAGCGTGAGCAGCAGCTTTCAAAAAATGGTTATGTATTTACCTGGCCTATTTTCTTAAACCTCTTTGTTCTTTTCTGAATCTGGAACTCTTCTTCTTCTTTTCCTAATTCTCAAAAAAAACATTTTTCACTTGGAAAAGAGTTAAGAAGATCCCTTTTTTTCCAACAGTTGCTTTTTACTACTGTTCAAAAGCAAAAGCAAAAATCTGTCTCTAAGGCTCCTGCTTTTGATATTTGTGAGAGACATAGCAGTTGCAGAGTTTACTTCATATGGTCTCCTCTTGTTGGTTCCCTGGGCACATGATGTGACAGGGACATAAAAGCAAGAGGGAAACTTCCCAGTCTGCTCTAGAACATTACGGTTTTCTCAGCACAAGGGAAATTCCTGCAGGGTCATATTCGGGCTGTAATCGGAGGGTCATAAGCAGTCCTGGCCACCAGTGATGTTTTCAGTGATTCCCTGAAAGCACCCTGAGATCTCTGGGAATATGAGCTGATTTTGATTTGGAAGATATTTACAGAATCTGAAGTTAGAAGAGAATAAATGAGCATCAGGCATGCAGTCTGATCTGCTGTCAGATGATTAGTTCCAGGACAATTTAAAAAATAACTCCCTCTCACTCCAAATCGCTTTTACATGTCTGTCTAGATTGCTCAAAGAAGCAGGAGGTGTCTGACTTCAGCGAGCTCTGCGACATCAACTATATGCTCCAGTTTCACTAATTTAGCTCATTAACTCAGCTCTTGCCTAAGCAGTCCCACAGGAGTTCTCAGTAGGCGGAACAACACCTAGATAGGGCTGAGCAATTCAAGGTGGGGTGAAAACCTTCTTTCAGCCCATCTACCATGTTGAAAGCTGTATTTTACTCAACTAGGAGTCCTGTGCCTGATTGTTCAGGGGTGTGCACTGCTCCTGCCTTCTCTTTGCCACCAGTTTAGCTTCGCTATGGGGTGTCATTTCCACAACTAGAACAGCAGCTCCTCAACACGACTACCATGCAACGTGGCAAAGGAGAGACACTATCACTCAACAAATAAATTAGAGGGAGTTTCCCTCCCACCTTTTTCTCCTACATGCAAAGCAGAGGCCGACTTAGCGTTTCCCGTAAGCCTTGCAGCTTTGAGGTTTGTATTGACTCAGAGCAAAATCATTTACACTAATAAAGAAAAAAAAAAAAAGGCAAAGCGTACTCTCTAAATTTAATGCAGACTTTTTCCTGACTGGTTCAAATTCAGAAAACAAGCAGCATAAGGTTCTCACCGAGCGTTAACACAACTCACTTGCAAAAGAGCAACCGCCAGCAATCGTGCAGAAGGTGAAGGCAGAGCAGAGGCTTCCTGCGCTCTCTGGTTTCGGGTTAAGATCATTCAGCACGTGACTTACAGTACGTTTCCCGCAGCCTCCAAAGATGCTCAGCAGGTCTGTAGCAGGTCTCAACAGGTCAAATAAGGAATAAAATAATAGTAAAAAAAGAAGAATTATTTGAAACAATTTGTAGGTTTTACGTGTTCGTGTAGCACAGGTGACTTTATGGCTGTCTGTCCTTCAGCTGTTCCCACAGCAAGCTTTCCCAAACCTGTTCTCTGGGGGAATGTTTCTCAGGGTGAAGAGTAAGTGCACACTCCTGAACATCCCTGTATCCCTGCTCAGAGTGCTGGGACAGCCCACAAAGAGAGATTTACTGGTTCATGGCACCAAAACTGCTGCTTCATTTCATTTAGAAAGACTCCGGAAGATCTTTATTGAGGACAATAAAAACTTTTGGTTACTACTAACCTGGGCTGCTTCAAGCCAGCCATAGAAAGATGAAAGACTGCTGTCTCACAGCACTTATCTACTGAAACCTTCCAGGTTTTTTTAGGTCTGGGTTGAAATATGATCGGTTTTAATCACCATATTGTTAGAACTTGTTCACCCTGCCACAATTAAAGCAATGAGAATGCATCTGCACAGCAAGTTGTTTGATCATTATTTCATTTTAAATGGGGGATATAAAATTACTGTCGTGGAGAAACTCCCATTTTTGTTTTATTGAAGAACTCATTGCTCTCTGTGAGATTAACTATGACTGCCTTTTTTTTGCCAACATTATTCTTCAGTTGGAACAGTGTTTTTTTTTGTGACTGGTAGGAATTCTATTAACCTACATTTAGAATTTGACTTCAAAGGAGTAATAACAGATAGGATGAATGACTGACATCTGCCTGCACTAATAAATCCCATCTCTAATGCTATTTAGTTAGAAAGCTGTTATCTTTCTAATGTATGGAATTCCCTCCTTCACAGAAAGAAGATTGCCTTTTTTCTTTTCTTTTTTTTTTTCAGAATCTCAAGTGGAATAAAAGACTGGATTATGTACTCAGATCTTGTTTGGAGGTTTTTGTAACATGTACAGTTCCAGTCAATTCAGAAATATGGCTTTTGGACAAAATTATCTGTTTAGTATAAACTTCTACTAGAAATCGATCAAAAAGAAATGTTTTTTCTACTTTTGAAGATTTCAACGGTTGTTTAAATCAATTCAATGCACCATAATTTTTTAAGATGAAAAAAAAATCAAAACAGAGATAAATACAAAGTACAGCATCAACAACATGCTTGTTACAGAGGCTACATTTGAGAACATGATGGTATGGTTGCCTGTAAGTAGTAAGCCATGGTCCTTCTCTGACTTGTACTGACATAAATCAAATGTAATGGCTGTGTAATCAAGGATATTATATAGAGAAATAAAGTTCAAGTGATATTAGCCAATGTTATGTTATACATAGGTATGTATATCACATACATAAAAATATTTGTATAGTCCCTGTTGTTGTTTTGCTGCAAAACGTTCACAGAGGTAATTTTCATTTTCTTCCACCAAGCAGGCACTGCAATAATTCTGTGGGGCAGTAATGGTTCTGTTTGGAAACATGCTGTGGTTTACTGCCAAGTTCATTTACTCTTTGTTTAAATTTGCTTTTCATTGCCTTACTATGTACTTAAGCATGTATTTGAATTACAGTACTGCTTAGTTATGGTGGCTTCTATATTCAGGGAAAAACAAGGATAAATAAAACTCAAAATAAAATAAAACCATATGCCAAGTATGAATGCTTTGAACCTTTGCAACAACAGAGGAAGCAAAATGTGAATTCTTTCCTGTGAAAACATTTGGGGAAAGTATGAAATCTGGGAACTGGCTGGGTTCTGCGCCCTGTTTGTTTATCTGAGCAAACAGAGAATTGCACCAGGTTACGCAATGCACTGCTGTGCCTTTACCTGCCGTCCCTTCACAGAGGACACTTCCAGAAAGGAAACACTTAATCAAGAAAAAAATAAAGCTCCAAAAACCCTGCAGTTCCCACATAAAATCAGCCTTTTCTTCTGGAAACCAGTGCTTGCTCCGAAGCTCTGGGGAAAAGCAGCAGTTGTTGCTGGGACTGGGAGATCCTGGGAGGATCCTGAGTGCAGCCTTGAAGAAAATGGGGAGATATTTGGGAAATAGTTGAGGCAGATCAGCTGGAGGTTGTGGTGTGTGGCCAGAGCCAGGAAAGGCCATGGGGAGGGATACTGGGAGGTAAAGACAGGTTTGGACAAATTCCTCCCAGGGACGACTGGAAATGAACAGGCCTGCGAGTCAGAAAAGGAGGTTAATTTTGGGGCCAAATAAAGGGATGGAGTCAATAAGAGGTGAAATAAAGGAATGTAAGCAGACAAAGAGGAGAAGACACATCTTGGAAAGGGAAGGGATGATCCTGTCCATCAGTCAATGTGCTCTAAGTGTGTTGGATGCAACCAGACCTTGGATTCAAGCTAGGGATCTCGAGCAGAACTCAGGTGGTGAATGCAAAATTAAGACACCAAAAATACCACCGCACAGCTGCCCTCTAAGCCTGCAGGCACCTAAACAACAGAAACACTTTCTCCTTTGGCTGCCATTCCTCGGTGCCAGGGTTGAGATCTCAGCACATTCCCAGAACCGAGCCCACTCCTGATGGGGCCGAGCAGCTGGGAGCTGGGGAACCAGGCATTCCTCTGCCTAAATCCCTGGAGGGGCATGATCGGAGAGGCATTTGCAAAGCATGCTGAATGCACTCGTGACCGCCACTTTCCTTTAAACACTGCTACAAGCAGAGGGGCCCCTTTTGCAACACCGGTGGGGTTAAAGCACTTGCCCGGGCTGTAGAAGAGCACCTTTGTTTCCTAACAGCTATCTCCAGGATCTGGGAACCCAGCCTAGACCTACACTGATCTTTCCTAGTCGGGCCAGCAGGCAAGCTACGGTCCCTGGAAGAGGTGTTGGAAATTCATTTGCATCCAGTTCGTAGAAGTATGTGGGCCCCACCTGGATGGGTATCTGATGGAGACCTGGGGGAATCACATGGCTGCATGGCAGTGGAGACAGGGAGGAGGACATTCTTGCGAAAGAGGGGGTGAACCAGCACAGCCTGCGAGCCCTGCTGTGAGGTCAATGTCTCTCCAGGTTGCCAGCCTGGCTGGCTCCCATCTCCAGGTGTCTGCTGGCCCCCCAGGCACTGCCAGGGAGCCTCGGTGCAGATGTGGGTGTGCTGGTAGATGGATTAACATGAGAAAGGAAACCCTTTGTGTGTGTCAGAGCGTAGGGGTGGTGGCAGGGACAGACCTTGGCAGGGATGGTAAAGGTGGGGTTGTGAGCCCTACCTGCCATTATGTCCCACACAAGCCAATTCCTAATGCTATTTATTTTTGCAGTAAAAGCACCAAATAAATCTAACGGGTGCTTTACACAATGTTGAATCATAGCTTCACCCTCTGAGACTAATTTCTTTTTTTATCTCTTCTTTATTGATTTTACTCCCCTCGGTTGCATACCGTAGATGAGAACACCCTAATATTTATTACACCCACATATCTTTATCATACGTCAATGCATGACTACAGTAACAGCAGGCAATAACAAAGGAATAGTGTTATAACAACCGCTGTGTGTATAGTTACTGCGATAGCTGCTTGATTATGTTATTAAGAACATGCTTTACTTAACCACATATAAAATGCAGTCTGCATTCCCCATGTGTTGTAGTCTCTAAAACCTGTATCCTCACTCAAAACGGAGATGCCTCAAGCTCTGAATTTCTGGCTGTGTCTCCACTGCACTTGGACCAGGCTTTCTTCATAGCCAGACTCCTCTCTATGCGCTGTGTGCCTGCAGACATGGCCCCAGGCATACCCACAGCCCGTAATCCAGGGTGCCTGCCCCAGCCTGTCTGGGGGTGAGCAGGCTGCCAGGCACAGCCAGGCATGGCTGTGGCAGGGGGAGGCTGGTACTGGGCACCCCTCTGTCTCTGCTTGCTCTCACGACTCTCTCGGAGAGATAGTATTTTTCCACTAGAAAAATATTCCCCCACTTCCTCTCGACTCACACGTTGGGCTAAGCAGAAGGAGAGCCTATTCTCTTCCACAAGTGCTTTAATAAGTTAGTCATTTATTTCCTTGTACTTTCACCAGTCTCTCTATCCTGAGATAAAAGTGAACAAACAAAGAACTTTTTAATCCCTTTTAAAAACTGTCAGTTATTTCTTGCTCAGGCTACTGTTCCACTGATAGTGCTAAACAAGTGGGAGGAAAAGATGAGAAAGGCACTGAGATGGGCTTAAATTGCAGTTTGCCCTTTAATTTGTAAAGGGGAGGAAATACAGAAAGCTGTGAAGCATCTCAAACCAAATGTATGTATCCCAAATTAGGGATTACCACTGTAACCATGTTGAAATGAAGAGGTCTGGTCCATGGAGACCCAGCAGAGCTCACACATCTGCTATAACCTTTGGACTGAAACACCTTATTTTGCCCCTAATAACATGTGGAATCTCACCACGCTTGGATTCATTTTAAACAAAATTGACCAGGTGTCTCCTCATCACCACCCACCACACTGAGTGCAAGATAAACCCTGACTTAAAGACATGAGAAGTAATTAAAACAGAACTGTAAGAGATTAAAGTACCGAGGTGAGGACAAGACATATGATCCATCAACAACCCAGTGGTAACCCCAGGCCACCTTCCAGGTCTCCAAGCAAACAGGACTGTGGTAGAACTCTTCTGGCCCTAGTGTCCATATGTGTAAAGCTACTCAACAGCCTTTCCAGCTCCAAAGAATTGTTAAACTCCAGCTCATTCCTGACAATATCCCTCATCACACCTCAGTGTCCTGCAAAAATAACCTAAGCCATATGCCATGGACGTTGTGATCCTTCCTCGCTACAAAACCTGCTTTTGTTGTTGCTATTGCAATTCCCTCGGAATGAGCCCACCACTGCACACCCCTCACATCATTCCCCTTCAATTCCTTTGCTCTATTCACCTCTCTTTGCATTTACTGCTTCTGTATGTGTCTTGGCATTGGACATGACACACAGTAATGAAAGATTATGGAATTTCATTCTCTTTTATTTATTCAATAAATCTCAGAAAGGGATATCTTTTTATAGATAAAAAACCTTCTCTAGGGGAAGATGAGAGGAAAACAGCTTTAGTTATTAAATAATGAATCAATAACTGTAATAATAACACATAAAAAGCAATAGTTCCTGGGGTGTTATAATACATTATTATTAATTTTATTATGGTATAATATGTAACTCTCCCAACAGCATAGAAGCGATTCAAATTAAACCAGCTGAGAGTCTACCTGCACTTTCAAAAAAGGGGCTTTAAAAAGCACATAAAAGCCTAACTATATGAAAGGTCTGCAATCCATTGACAAGAGAAAAATACAGTGAAAGTGTATTCCTGTGAGAAACACTGTACATGCTCTTGCGGACAGCTTCCAAACCACAATATCTTAGCAGCTTTCATTTTCCAAAACAAAAAGCAATAAACTATATAATGCACTGTTACACTGCCAAAATAGTTCTAGCAATTATGGTTAGATAAGCACAAACACATCCAAAATGAATAAGGTTTGGGGTATTTTTTGTGTGTGTGTATACACTTCAGAAAAACCATATTCTTTTTTGTCTTATCCACAGGGTAGAAGAATTACTGACACTACAGTATGCCACAAGTAGGGTTTACAGCCAAGAACTTAGTCTATTGTATTGCAACTTAACTCAGCCCATTTTGGCTATTAGGTTTTGTTTTGTGGGTTTTTTTTCTTCTCAAGAAAAATAATAGGGCTAGCCAGCTGCTCATTTGAGGCATGTCAATGATTTATTACTTGTTTTTAAAGTAAATGGAAAAAGAAAGGTGTCAGTTCAATTTGAAACATAATCTGAAGTGAGAGTGTGTGTGTTAACCATTTTGGTTTTTGCCAAGCATGATCTAAAAATGTGTCTAAAGCCTTGGTGGTGCCTGTTTGTTCGTTCAACCAGTAACACAGAACAGATCAGTTCCTAAGATGCTACTGCTGGTGATCCGAGTTGAGGGAAAATACGCTGTGATGGCTGCCTCCAGTTGTAATTATTAGTTGAAACTAAAAAACTTCCCTTTTTGTGGGAGAGCGTGAGTTGAATAATCCCCTAAATTTACATATGACTTCCCATCAAACCTCACCAATAAAATTAATAGAATAAGCAGTGCGCCACATAGCTTGTCCTCCTCAAAAATTATTGTTGTACTATGTGGCAGTGGTGACACTCATCTCACATTCTTGTCTCCCATCACCAAACTTATTCTCCCACCAAAGACTGAAACGCTGCCTGACCTTGAACTTCGGCAAGCTCTTGCTCTTCTTGACTACCCAGGATTTGGGGGAACAACTGGCAAAGGCTAATCTTGTTCCCACCATGGGTGTTGCTAGTAATCACCAGGTTCAAATATGGGTGACTAATTAACCTTACAGCTCAGACTGGCTCCCTCCTAATGCCCCTGTCAGCACATTGGAGGGGAACTGTTTTAGAGCTGTAAACAGTATCACTGTTCCAGATGGTAACATGCAAGGTAGAAACATCACAGTTTGATTTTCAAAAACTGGCTATAATTAACATTAGGAAATGTCTGGTTCATTTCTTTGTTCCCCCTATATCCACAATAAAGGATTGTTATATATATATATAACTTGTATATGTTATATATAATATATAACATTGCCATGTTTTCAAGTGAAAGCAACACTTCCAGGGAAAGCTTGAGGATTCAGCCTGTCAAATGGAAACACAGAACTGAAGGCCTTTCTGTGATAGTCTCCCTCATGTTTAAACTACTATTTTTCTCATTCACATCTCTCACAGAGGTTTTTTGAGGCAGTTCTTGGTGGGTGGGAAGAACACTGGTAACACTTTCTAATAGCTGAGGCCATCACACCATTAAGAAACTGGGTGGCAGAAGCTGACACACGCACCCACTAACCATTACCTTGAGTTTGCATCTTCTGACTGTCCTTCTTCTGCTCGTACCCATGATCCATTAAGACAGCACGGTGTGAAACAAGGAGTTTTTCCCTGGCACAGGTTACTGCTGGGCCTGGCTTTTTTGTTAATGGTTGTGGCTGGAGATCCCAGAAAGACAGTGCTACAAACAGGTCATGCACTTCTCATTTGCCTGCCTACAACAGAGGTCTCTGCTCAAAACTCAACCACCAGTTAGCATGACATTTCTGGAAGGAGGTAACTCTGTAACAAAACAACTTTTAGTCATAATATAAATAAGCTTTAGGAGCTTTAGGTGTCTACATTCCACTGCAAACTGGGTCTTTAATTCTTTAAGTTCTTCAAAAATCCTAGGCTTTACTCATTCAATAATCAACATTATCTCCGTCCTTCAAAAAATTTGCAACTGAATAAGTCCCTTAATTCAGAATTTATTAATTAATTCCCTAATTCAAATTAAGACACTAGGGAACCTGACCAAGTTTGAATCTGGGCCATGTGATAAACTCCCAAGTGATCTCTGTTTATCAGAAGATTGTTGCTTGTGTAATTTCTTAGAAATTGAATCCAGCTATTAGCAGTATGCATTAATTTCCCAAGGAAATAATCTGATTTTACACAAAACTTTGGGTTTTAGGAACAAGCTAAACATGGTTCCAATCAATTTTATGTTCTTTTACATTGCTTGATCTCAGACTTGGTATTGCAAGTTCCAGAAAGAACTACAAATTTAAAGCTCTTTCTTTAACTACTAAAGCATGGGAAAATTCAAAAATTCAAAGTGCACTTATTTATTTGCATTCATTTAATCTTTCTTCTGATTTCTTAAAAACAAGAAATTGTGTTTATAGGCCCAAAGAAATTGGTACACATTGGGCACCTACATTCACATGCTTTAAATTAAAGTGTTATGAATTCCTAATGTTGACAAGGAAGTGTAAATACTGACATTTGCCAGCTGGACAAGCTGAGACCTGGCCTTCCATTGTCTCCATGAGGAACCCACGAGCACATGCTCACAACATGGAGCCCAGCACAGGATTTCTGAAACTGCTCATTGACGTAATCTGGCCATCCGCTTCACTTCTTCCTGGTAAGTCCATAAGTTCCTCAGGAAAACACCTGGCAAAATGTCCCAGACTAGTTATCTATTGCATTTAGAATGGAGTTCTGAATACTGTGGAATAGAAATGTCTGTAGCCTGATACTTGGTTACACAATTTTGGTGTGTGTAAATGACAACCTCCTCTCACACTCCCAACCTCCTATGTGTCCAATGCCTTATTGATGTGAAAAAGCTGGCCTTCCATGGATGTGGCAGAGTTCATGTATATTTGGCAGACTTGGCAGATTTTCTTATTCTGGAACTAATGTTGTAAGAGAAATTATATGAACAGAAAAGGTGGAAAATTACTGACATACAAAGATGGGGAAATCAAGAAAAAAACCACATTGCTTCTGCATGCTTCATATGATTCCACTCTGGTGAGACTCCCCACCTGCATCCAGCTCTGGACTCCTTAGCACAGAAAAGACATGGGCCTGTTGGACTGAATCCAGGGGAGAGCCACCAAGATGATCAGAAGCCTGGAGCACCTCTCCTGTGAGGACAGACTGAGGGAGTTGGATTTGTCCAACCTGGAGAAAAGGCAGCTCCAGGGAGACCTTACAGCTGCATTTCAGTACTTAAAGGGGTCAAAAGGAGAGATGTGAACAAACTTTTTAGCAGGGTCTGTTGTGATAGGACAAGGGGTAATGGTTTTAAACCAGAAGAAAGTAGATCTAGATTAGATATAAGGAAGAAATTTTTTATGATGAGGTGAAACACTGGCACAGTTTGCCCAGAGCATTGGTAGGTGCCCCATCCCTGGAATTGTTTAAGGTCAAGTTGGACAGGGCTCTGAGCAACCTAATCTAGTTGCAGATGTCCTTGCTCATTGCAGGGGGACTGGACGAGATGACCTTTAAAGGTCCCTTCCAACCCAAACTGTTCTATGACTCTATGGTTGTATGACATTTCAAAGACAAAGAAAAAAAACTGTGTAGTATTGACTTTTCTGTTCAGGAAGATGGTGAAAGTGATCTGCTGAAGGGGTTTGACCCCCTGAACATAGAAGAGAATCCCAGATTTCTGAAGCACAGAAAAATTAAAGATTTACCATAGATAGCTATGGCTCCACAGAAGCTCCACCTTCTCTTTTGGTAGTGGACAATATATTATATACCAATAAAAGCAAGTAGACATAAAGATATTGAAAACAATGCAAACAACTATAAACAGCATATTCTTATTCCTAAATTTATCTTACAGCTCCAGGTGACCCAAAAAAGGGAAACATTTGTTTCAAGAGAATTACAATTATCACAAATTCTGCTCAAGCATCAACCTGCACCATGTTTCTGTTGAAAGGAGAATAAAGTCAGGTAGAGGTCACAGTCACTGCTTATTTATTTACTTGTACATTTTTGTAGGTAAGGAGGAAGATGAGAAAGGATTGTGAAAAAAAAGTGGCAAAGAATGATACACACAAAAGAAGCAGAAAGGTAGCTAACAACATTAAAAGGACTAGAGATTGACTTTAGGGAAAGACTGTAAAGACACCATAGGCTAGAGGAATTTTTTCTCTTCCTGATGTTCGTGGGATTTCCTGATTGAGCTCTGCATCTTCCCATGGGTTGCTGGCAGTCTGCAGTAATTAGCTGCAATTATGTTCCTCCTCACATCTGGTACAGTTTCGCATTCCTGACTCAAGAGTGTCAATGTATTTCGCCTTTTTGATGGGTCAGGACTGCATATCTGCTGCATCCCACCTAAATAGGTAGGAGTTCAGAGAGCCCACAGGCTCTCGTGGAGTGCAACTGGGGTGAGGAGACAGCCAGATGCGCAGCAGACAACAAGAAAACATCTGTCGTTCATTCAACCCAAACTGTGACAACAGATCAAAGTACCCAGAAGTGGTATCAGTAAGTCCAAATAATTACAGCCCTTTGGTAGGAAAGAGGTAAAGAGGCTTTAAGAAGTATTTAAGGCCCCATTTTTCAAAAAGTTTACGTGTGTTTAACTTAAAACGCTGAAGCCTCACTTGAATACATAGGATCTGATGCATGGCATATGCATTGTGTGGTGTGGTGTGAATATTTGGCAGACATTGGCCTGTAGAAGGGCTAGAGTAGGAAAAAGTATACTCCAACTCTGCAGAGTATGGGGATCTCATTTGAGGTTCGCTTTCACAGACAGAGACATCAAGCATGATATCATCAAGCATAGATATAACAAAACATGATAAAACTCTGTGCAAACAGAAATGAAACATGATTTCTAATAAATAGTGTGTTTTTGGAAAAAGTCTTCAAACTGTGTGAGAAGTGCCATGTGCCAATTTTATATATGCCTCATTTCCTAGAGGCAGTCATTGACTGAAGGTCTATACAGAAGATTATTTCCATGCTTGCAGAAAGATGAAATATTTTCCTTCTGGAAACTTCTGTATTCAGAAAAGTCTCTTAAATTTTTTTTTCCACTTGGTGGCAAATATATCATGAAGGCTCTGAGACCAGCTAAGAGTGATCCTCCTGTTGCTGAAGAGGAACAATTGGATGACATAGAGATGACCTGACCCCGCTGTATGGAATCATGTTGCAGACAGGTGTTCCTGTGCAAAAGGAGCACAGACCGTAGGTGATAGTTGGTCTTGAGGCCCTACTTCACATTTAGAAAGTACTTTTTAATGTTGTCTCATGACTGATACATCTCCAGCCTCCTCAACTTCTGCACACTCCCATCCCCACAAGTCCATCTTCCTCAAACCCTTTCAAGCCATATACCAGCTCTTGCTTTATCTCTGTTTACACCCCTAGGCCCATAGTCTTACTTATCTCTGTCCTACTACGCTCTTCAAGCACCTCTTGTGATGCCACAATGCAAGAACAGGCTCAGAAGCTGTTTCCTCTGGCAGGCTGTGGGAGAGGTACTTGCTAAAAGGACTGGATGGGGCAGACTAAATAATCCCGGAGCACTCGAACACATGGGGCCTGTGCAGCCATTGTAACTGCTGAGCTTTAGGCCAGCTTTGTGTCAGCATTTCATTTTTCTCGTAGAACAGATGCTTGTTTTATGTTGTATCTTCTATCTTCCATATTCTCTCCGTACCGAGCATTTTGCAATTAACTCCATCCCTGACAAATAAAACCTGACAGAACGCAGTGCATGGGAGACAGATGTAAAGGAGCAGCATTGCTTTAACCAGCTGTATCTGGCCGAAGCTCAGCAGCAAGCTGTCTGTCAAACTCTGCCATTAAAAGAAACAACCCACCTACCCAACCAAACCTCACATCTTGAGGGCCGGGGTGTGTGTGTGTGTGTGTGCTGCAGAAGCCTGTGCTAGAAGAGCACATCCTAAAATCATCCTAGAAGGGGAAGAAGAGCAGCAGCTGCAACCCCAGGCAGTTTCATTTAGCTTCTCCCCCTCCCTCGATAAATGCTAAATCTACCCCGTTAAAGAGGAGTGGGAATATCTTCAAACCACGGAGCTATTCCCCACAGAAGAGGACCATAAAGCCCTGTGATGAGCCTGCAATGATGTTAAAAAATAGCCTGTGAAATGAAATGTCCTTTTCTTGGTCTGCCTCGGGAGGTTCCACAATGGCAGGCTCTGTTCTCAGAGCAACCAGTACATGTAATCTCTCATGGATAGGTCCCAAGCTGTCCCCTGTGTAACAAATGTAGATGGCTGTTCAAAAGGAATGTGGTCACCTCATCCGGGCTTGTTTTTTTTTGTTGTGGGATTTTTTGGGTTGTTTTTTTGCGGTGCAGGAGCAAGGGGAGCGTGTGTGTGCGTGTGTGTATGTCTGTAGGAAAAGGAGGGCCCAGCCAGTCGATCAGATTTCATTAGGTTTCTAACTGCCAGCTTTAGGCTAGTGGTTTTGGAATATTACTTGGGATCATTTCAAGTATTTTCAGCTTTGAAAAGCAAGTTGTTGTAGTTTCTAATTAAAAGAGAGGGAAAAAAAGGCCTCTTTGCCAGTTAATAAATAATGGTCATTGACACTTCAGTTCAAAAAAACAGGAAACTGGAGTTTTCCTTTCTCCTATCTCGGCTAAGGGCTCCTGGCAAGAGGCAGTGTCCCCAGCAGAGGACCACCTGCGGCTCAGGAGCAGCCAAGTTCTCAAGCTGAGATAGAGGAATTTTGTACATGACCATGATGTCCACTTCCACTCCAGGCCATCTTGAAACCAGATGCATCTCTACTTCCAAGATACAGAAGTGGAGGGTGCCAGATTTACAGTATAAAACACCTTCTTTTAGCATTACTCAGTCTGTGGGATCTCTGGCTGCTTATTTTATCCCTCATAATATTAGAAAGGAGTATGGATCCTGCCAAGTTTAGTAGTTTCATGTAAAGCACTGACAAATAACCTTAGATGGTAAATTCCCTGGGAGCTCTCTTGTGCCTGCAGAGTACCACGCACACTCCTGCTAAGTATGAATATAATAGTTTCAAGGCTAGGGAGAAGATGCATTGAAAATTTCTTTCAGTTTTTGCCTCATTCATGTCACTTATTCCATCATGTGAATCATGCTGTCCACCCACTGATGCCAGTAAGAAGGATGGATTCTCAACCATATTTAAGCACAGACTCCCTTGTTTTGTGGCCACATAATTGATAGGGGTACACTGTTAAGGGTGCCTACCACAATTTTAGTCCCAAAAGTGCAGTTGAGTCCTAAGGCAGTTGAGGGAGATAAATTGCCCCATAGATGTTCTTATCTCTTTCTAGTGCCTGCGGAAGAAGTCTAGGCAACCAGCTCATACACAGCAACTACTACTTACATGCCTGAAGTCATATGAGATGAATCCAACCCCTCTCCCTAAGTTACTATGGAAAATTCTTACCCTTGCCTAATGGCATCAAAATTATTTCATGTAGCTATTTCAGTATCTTCAGCAAGTGTGGGAAACAGCAACACCTTCATCTCTTCTCCAGATACATGGAGTTTGAGATCTTGCATGTTGCTAAACTGAAAATACAATTAAACTTTGATTTAATCAAGGAAACAGGAAGTTGGTAGGACTGCTGTCTCTTATGCTAGTGCTGCACGCTGTCCTAGAACTCACTATATGTGTCTGTAGGTTTTCTGTGTAGAGATCTGCAGCGAGTGAAATTAAAACCTAGCACTAAAATTAACCAGAGAGAGAGCACCACACTGTTTTTTCTGTGGCTCATGTGAGAGTAAGCATGGCCAGGAACAGCTAAGCTGAGCCTTGTACCTCAGGATGAGAAAGGTGGGTTAGTAAAAATTTCTCCAGTCTTTCACTTTTTTTCTATATTCTGTTTCTGTGATAATGATCCAAAAAATTTTGGAAGGGTCCCTTCATAGAAGTTTTACATGACATCAGCTTTTCCTGTGACCAGCTCAAAAAACAACTGTAAGAGGTATATATGGAAACAATAAAGACCTACTGTATTTTATGGAAGTATAATGCCATCCAAATAAAATCCACCATCTATGGAAACTTTCATTAAAAACATAACTCTGAAAGACTCAGTACTGGTAATTCAACAAAAAGAACCCTTGTTTTCTAGTGTAAGTGAGAGTCCTGTAACGTCAGGGTTATCACAGAAAAAAAAAGAGCTATTCACAAAACACATGAGAGAGAAGACTGAATGTGAAGATAATGAAGGACAGATGTAATCTCAAGGAAGATGCTGAGTTTAAGATTTTTTGTGATGGACACTCAAGAATAGGGGTTTTATGCATCATATGCTATTGAAAATACATATGTCTTTTTTTTTTCTTCATTATATTCAGTAATATGCCTGTACTTTCCAGGGGAACACAGAGCTTCCTGGGGAAGAACAAGCTCTCTGCTGACAATGTGATAAACTGTCTCTGCACTTTTTCCTCTATCTGCACATCTTTCACCTCCCTGTACCCAGTCCTCCACCAGTCCCAGAGCACATCTGCAGGAGTTAGGAAAGGGGTGAGCAAGTCTTCTTGCCTGGTTGATAGCTGGGGAAAGGAGGCTTCGGGGTTCTCTGTGGGGAAAGGGTGCCTTGGAAGGGACTCACTGTGCATCACTACCAGAGGAATCACAAACTCACCAAGACAAGGAAACTGAGTACTACTGATGGAATGTTGTCCTGGCTCTAAAAGGTTACAAATGTGAGTGGAAGAGGCTCTGACAACTCCTAGGAGAGCTGGAAAGTAATTTTACAAGAGCCCAAACCTTCATGAACACCTGGTGTCTCTCCACTGTGGTTAAACTACTCTTTTGTTTTTTCCTCAAATGGAAAATTAAGCACAATTCATCAGAATTATCTGAGTGTATGTACAAAAATGCAGTTGATAAATAAGCAGCTGATAGAAATCCTGGAATATCCCATAAAGAATTAGATGCCCTTTGAGAATTACACTTATTAGTAAGGTAATGAGGTAATATTAATTCAACAAATGGGAAACAGCATAAACAGTACAGTTCTGTCGTGGCTAAGGATTTGGCTATAAAGCAAGAAGGACTAGTCAGCTTTCAACATGGGAAGTGATTAATGTCTATTTTTAATGAGCTGAAAAAAACACAACAGTGTAAAAAACTAGATGCCCCAGTGTAATTTAGATCAAAATGAAGCACACTCCTGGAACTGTCAGACTGACTATCAAAGATGGCTCGCATTCATTTCAGATTACTAACTTGTTTGTTTTTTCTGATGTTTTCAATCATGTTATTCAGGCAAAAAACTTCATTTCAGTTGCATTGAGTAACAGGACGCCCGCTGTGCTTTTAAGCGAAGAATTCGTTTGGGTCTCATAAACTATTATCTTTGGTGCTTTTCAGTGCCCAGATCTGCTAAAAACACAGCTGCTACATATCATCTGCTGATACTGCTTTTTTAATTTGCTTTTGTGTTGTGTTTTTTTTTTTTTATTTCTTAGATATATATATTTGGTGGGGAACCCTTTAAAACATTTAGTGGGGTTTAAGATAACTAAGTCACCGAGTACAGCCATCATGTAAGCACTCACTGCTTACACGATAAGTACACTGGGTTTGATAGGTAATAGCTTGTACCTGCTGTAATTGCTTGTTCTTGCAGATTGCAGAGTAATCCAGAAAGAATTCTATAGTCACAGAAAACAGGAGAGGTTGCAATGTGTACATTCCTTCTCTGATAACACAGGCAGAACAAAAAAAAAACTAAATTAAGTAGGTGTGCCACAGGCCTGTTTATTTCCCACAAGGCAGGCTGGTTGTTTCAAAGCAAAGCCATCAGACATACCGGTGTGCAGAGCAGCCCTGGAGTCCTGCAACAAGTTCAGACAGGTACAGGTAATAGCAAAACATATTTACTGCACTTTGGCTGCACTAGCCAAAAGCTTCGTGTTGACACTACCCAGTCTTTTAAGGCTGTTACAGAATAGGGATGGAATATATTTTGGCCTGGACAAGGTATTTCAATTTTAATAGTTATGGGCTGGAGGGGGGTTATCTGTATTTTTTAACATACTTTCTTTTATCGTTTCATTTGTTTAAATTGTTTAACTTTATCAAAAGCTAATCTTGGTTTCTCTAATTATATAAGCAAAATTCTTGAATTTGCCTAAGGGAGAGAAACACAATTTATTTAAGGAGAATGAATCAGTTAGCTTTATTCACTGATGATGTTCAGTTATCAACTTTAAATGTTCCAAGTGGGATTCCCAGAAAGATTGGGTGTAACCTGCTATTGAGTCTTAATTTATTAATTAGAAAATGTTATTTTCATGTATTCCTTGACAATAGCCTTCCTGTGATGTATTTACACATCAGAAAACAAACACAGAACAGGAAGCAAAGCAAAAAAGCCTGTGCAACATAAGCATAGGTGGCATCCAATCAGCAGCTCAGCTGCAAAAAATTAATTGCATGCTTGCAATGTACTTCATACCATAACATTTTTATGCTATGAAGGATGACTGACAATTGTATTCAAAGAAAGAAACTTCACTCATATTTATGATATGCAGGCAAAACTAACATTTGTGGACACTTGCAGCTGCAAGGTGTGTCGTCAACATCACGCACTGCGCCTTTGGCAGCTCTTGTTTTGCTTGGGATCACCATAAAAGGTGCAAAGCACTACTGCCAGAACTGATGGGTCAGCAAAGTATTTGGAGAGATGATCAGAGAGCTGGAGAACCTCTCCTGTGAAGATAGGCTGAGAGAGTTGGGGTTGTTTGGCCCGGAGAAGAGAAGGCTCCAGGGAGACCTTAGAGTCCCTTCCAGTACTTAAAGGGGGCTACAGGAGAGATGGGAGGGGGGGACTGTTTATCAGGATTCCTCATGTAGTGATAGGATAAGGGTTTTAATGCTTTTAATCTGAAAGAGGGGAGGTTTAGATTAGATATTAGGAAGAAATTCTTCGCTGTGAGAGTGGTGAGACCTTGGCCCAGATTGCCCAGAGAAGCTGTGGCTGCCTTATCCCTGGAGGGGTTCAAGGCCAGGATGGATGGAGTTTTTGAGCAACCTGCTCTAGTGGAAGATGTCCCTGTCCAGGGTCCCTTCCAACCAGAACCATTCTATGATTCTGTAATTCTATAGGAGTAGCTTAGCTGCACTGATTCAACTGGCTTTTTGCTGTACTGTGATGAGCAGATTTGCTGGGGCAAGACAAAGTCCTCTCTCTCTTCAATTAAAGGAAATGAACAATAGCAAACGAAGCAGGGAGGTAATGTCCTGGCAGAGTTTACCTGGGGTGACCTGAAGCTTCTGCTTGGTACACAACCTAGGAAACCACACTTTCTTATGGGAATATGAAGGAATGGGAACAGGAGAGAAAAATGTGGTTAACAATCCCAAGGAGCCCAAACTATTTTACTTGTCAGCCCAACCATTAGTACTTGTCAAATGCATGAAGTTTGGGAAGTCTAACTTCACCTCATTTCATAAAATCAGGCCTTCTCAAATGAAAGCATTGCAAGAGTACCAATCTGATATTGGTTACCCATAGTAATGATAACAAATGCTTCATACCTCAAATCTTGGCCAGGGGTTTCTGTTTGCACAGACAAAAGACTGGCAGCGCCTGCAGCTTTTGCTTCAGGATCTCAGGTTGTTCTCCGTGTTTTTCATCTTTCTAAATGAAGCCTTTTTACAAGGTTCCCTGGTTTCATTCTTTCCATATGTTTTCCGCTTGGCTTTTGCACAATCGCCTGAAGTTGCAGAGCTGAGTTCTGCCCCAGGTGCTGTTAGAGAGGGGTGGGCTGTACCCTGCCTGGTGCCACCCCCTGGCCCTGGCGCTCCCAGGACTTTCTGCCTCTGGGCACTCTAGCCCAGCCAGGAGGCAGTGTCACCCTCGGTGTCCCTGCTTGAGCTGTTCACCCTGTCTCCTGTCTGGCCTGAGCACGTATGGGCGAATTGATTTGTGGTGGCACAAATGGGCAATCTTCAACCACCACTTCAAATTAGTGCCAGACAGCTGATAGAGTAAATTTAAATATCGGAAGCCCAAGAGGCTCAGAAATGACAGCCAGATGCATGGGAGGCAACTTATGATGGCCAACAGGGAATTCCCAGGAGCAGGATTGAGCTCTTTTCTGAAAGGTGGTTCATCTGCCTTGAGTAGAGGGACCAAGGATTTCTTTACCATATGCTTCACAGCCACTAGTCGTTTTCAGAAATAGGGTAGATATAAAAGTGTCATTAAAAAAACCCCAAGAGTGGAAGGCTGCCATTGTAGCTGAAATAAAAGCATTGAATTCTTACATCCAAGTCATCTTTACCCCTTTTTTAGAGCAAGGTTTTGAAATAAAACTGCTTTCCTCCTAAGAGGACCTCTCTTACACTTAAACCATAGCATAAGCTTAGCGAAGTCTTTATTTTTTGTTCTTGAAGGTGGTCCAATTCACACACATTAGTAGCTGTATGAGCAGAGTTTGGGATCTAAATATAGTAATCTTCACACTCTGTCCAAGCTCAATTAATATTTAAGTATTTTTCACACAGTAGGACAAGAGAGACTGAGAGGATATTAGACCTGAATGTCTCTAGCTTTGCAGTGGTTACAGGATCTAGTTTTAAATCCCACACACAGATCAGCCAGAGGAAAGATCTGTATTTGAATATCCCTGTTCTACCTAAGCTCTCTCAACATTGGTTTCTCTGTGATGAAGGACAGGGAAAGACATAAGCTTTAATCAATGTGCTTTGCTTGAAAAGAATCACATAGGCTCCTAAAAGGAGCGTACAAACATATTTCTGCAACATGATAGAGCTTAGTCCTGAGTTACACACTTATATGTTTTATGATGTCAGGATTTAGACAGAAACATGCAAGAATTTAGGTCCTGAATATTTTAATCATCAAAGGTGAGTCAGGAAGGAGTATGAGCTGAATGGACAGAAATGTGAGTGTAATCAACCTCTCCAAACTTTCCTAACTTAAATTTTTAACAGAAGAAAGATATCTTGATTTGCAGACACTTGCTCTAGTGAGAAATCTACACTGAAACAAAAATCCATTTAACCTCTGGCAAGAACTCTTGTGGTTTTCAAGGAAGAGAAAAATTCTCTGCAGGTTTATAGAAAGGCTGGATCTCCTCATTTGAATTCTTTGGCTGCCATATGTTAAAAATATACACACACAGCCCATCTCAAAAAAACCCCACAATATTAAAAGCCCTGTAATTGAGAAGTTAGGAAAAGTAGACTTAAGGGCTGTCTTTGTGACTATAAGCAGCTGTTTGGTGCATATGCACTAAGGTAGGACCCCAAACCACCCTTGCCTTGCCCAATGCTCAGCATGAATGGGGTGTCCCTAATTAGTAGTTCTTTCAAAACTTGTTTTCTCTATGTATTTAGTCTGTGGTCCCCAGACATATTTACTGCAAGCTGTTTAAATGATAGTCAAGACAGAATTGATCTTTTATCCTTGCTCTTTCCTCAGGACCATAGTGCCTATGTGGGATAACATCTGTTTATTTCCCAGCTCAGTAGAAGTTGGGAGCACGCAGCAGGCTCTGGTGTTGTACCTCCAAGCCAAGTCTCAACTGGAGGTTAATATTGGAGGAGCCAGACTTCTTCAGCAGAGCTGTTTCATCACCATCCTGTACACTTAACAAGGTCTTGGAAGCAATTTAATTAGTTACTTGAAATCCCTATTGCCATATATACATAGTGGGTGCGGTGGCACTTAAGATTACTTCTTTGCATGCTTCAGTTGGTAACCTTAATAACTTCATCACAGCTCAGCAATTTTCTAGCTTGCTGCTTTTTCAGGAGAAAACTTTGTGATGTAGCTGGTCCAGGTTGATGCCTTCTTTTAGTTATTTGAGGGTCTCTTTGGTCCCTCCCCAAGGTCCCTCGAACGGAAGGGTGATCACACCCTCCCATGGATAATAATGCTTTCACAGCTGGCTCTTCTGCCATGCTGCCAACAGCAACGGGGCTGACTCTGCACATGATCATCTCAGAGTTGCCACTTGTAGCACCTTCTCTCAGCTTCAGCAAAGAAATTGTTGTCATCAAACAACATGTTCTTCAAGCATCAGTTTAAGATCCCAGCAGAGATTAATTTTCTTGTCTTTTCATGCTGCTTCACATCAGCCACACCCATTCCAGCTATTTGATTCTTGTGAAACATTTTTTGTGATCCTTGAGCATCTGATAAAAGTAAACTATGGTTTCTTTCGTCTCTGATATATCTTTTCATGTTTGCTCAAAGTACCAGACACATCCTGTAAATTTTTCCTCAGTGCTTTCCTTGACAAATGATGAGTGGACTTCAAAAGGCAAAGAGATTTTTCATCTTTAAGTACCAATCCAAAATAGAGGTGCTCTGAAGAGCCCACAATTTCTTTCTGAAAGATCTTTCTGAAGCCATTTGGGTTTAAAAAGCTTTAAAAAAAGAGTAGTTAAATTGTATGGTGCCTCTTGTTTAAAAAAAAAAAAAAAAGAAAGAAAGAAAGAAAGCAAGCTGCTGCTTCTTCAGTGTTCTCTCAAAAAAAGCATGAAAAGAGTTGCTTCCTCAGGGTAGCTGAGCTCAGAGAACAGCTGGAGTTCCCTCCTCTGCCTATGGTTTTTGATATCTCCTCTGTTCCTGTTTTTAATACATGGGCAAACTTAAGACATGGGCACAGTGAATTTTGGATAGCAATTTGCCTTACCCTGCTGAGTAACGGTGTGGTCTGAAGAAGGGGCAGCAGCGTGGCCCAACTAGAGATGGCTTCTCATTGTATTTGTAGCTCTCTTCTGGTCCGAACTCAGGAACCACAAAGTTATGTAGGAGTTAATAGCATGAAGTTGGAGGGTTTCAGCATTATTTTCTTCAGATCAAAGGTTTCACCTATTAACCTTAACTTTACCAGTGGAATATTTTGTGCCAGTGATTCACAGAAGAGTAAGTGAAGGTGCAGATGAAGAGAAATATGATGTGAAATGTGTATTTTGTACCTGGACTCACTTCTGCCGCTCTAATTAATAGTCTTGTAACGAAAATGGTTAGACTCACAGAGTAGAACATCAGTCCCCTACTTTTATGTGAAGAACGAGTCAGGTAGCCTTAGAGTTTATAAAAACTGTGCATTTCCTGACCCATATCTCAGTTCAACACTGGTAGATTTGTTGGTCCATGTTCTGGTGTCCATTTCTTATACGTTCCCTCTCTGTGTCCTATAACGTATCAGAAAGGTCAGACTAAAGCACTGAAAATTGCAGCCAGTTGGTTTCTGCATCCGACTGAAGTGGTTCTGATGGCTGAGTCCTTCCTCCTGTCCTCTCACTGAAGCCCTGAGCACTTGGAGGAGGTTTACCACCCTGACAGAGACTTTTTCCTGGGACCTGCCATGGTGGGAAACAACATTTACTGAGGGCCTGGGCCTACAGATCTTATTGGTTAAGGAGTTCTCTGTGTTCACCATAAGTCACTCATAAGTGCCACAAATTACTGGCAATTAAAGCTGGAGTCCTGTGTATTCTTACTTCTTGCTATTAAGATCTAATGAAAAATGAAGCCAGGTTTCCTTGTAAATGGATGGGAAATGCAATACTGAACCCAAGTTTGAGACTGAAACAATTGTGCATCTTACAACAGTTTTGGGAAGCTGGGCTTAATCTGGAATTTTCCCCATAGTAATTCAAATTATTTCTCCAAGTGACTTGAGTGACCCTTTTTATGGCAACACTCATGTTGCTATGGCAAGGTTTGTATTAATATTAAAAGGTGCTGTCAGACCACATGCCTCCACTGAGACATACAAACACTTGAAGGTGGGAAAGCTGCCAAGATATTCTACACAGTTAGGAAAAGGAATGTATGGTTAATCATTGTTTTGCTCAAAAGGAAGCCACGAGAGATACATTTGTACCTTTTGTATGCGCCACTCTTCAAGCAGCCGAACAGAGCAAGGCCAAATACTGCACAGAGTTATTTAAAAAAATTACAAAAACATTTGAAAATTCAAATGGTCTGACCGGAATTTTTCGTAATTATAGGACTCCAGGTTTTCTCTCAAAAGAGGGAGCAGGACAAAGCTCAGAAAGATGTATTTTCAATCTCAGTTACACCTAAGAAACTTCATGGACTTCACTGGGTTTGCAGAACATTTGGAAATGTGTCAAAATTCTATGAAAGCAGAAAATAGGAAAAAAAAATTATAATTATTCTAGTAACTTCTTTGCAGTGTTCAAAGATCAAACACTTCTTTCTTAACTCTCTGTGATCCCACATTTAGGAAGAAATATTTTTAGCACTACTGAGCTTTAATCTGAATACTCTCTATGCCCTACTTTCTTCAGGTTTACATGACCACCAGCTGGTATGTGTGGTTCTATCTCTCTGTCTACAGATACATTTCATGTAATTTCCATAAGAAACAAAGGGGTTAAACAAATACCAGATTCAGTTTAATTGTTTTTGAGGGCTACAAAACCTGATTTCGAGTTTGGCCTGGAGGCATAACTCCGGGTATTGCCCAGACCAGTGATGTGATGGATGGCAAACACTTCTGTATTTACAGTGGCATGGTGCCCAGCCTTTATACTGTCTGCTTCCTCCTCTTCACAGCCCATGAGGTCTTCAGTTATTTTTCAAAATTACAGTCCTCAAATGATACCAGAATGCCAGACTATAGATGAGACATACATGTCTCCAGCATACCCTCTTTATGGGAAATGTCAGCCTCTAGATAATGAGCCCCAATAAACTCTAATTAGCAGAAAGCCTCATTATATCCCTAATAACAGGACAGCCAATTGTAAATCAGTAGATGAGGTCATTATTTTCAATCAGACTCTTCCGTTGAACACCAAAGCTTCATAGCTAAGAAAGCAGAGAGTTCTTACAAACCACTGATACTCATTCACTTCGTAAGTAGTTTAGCAGAGTTCACATGAACATATGAATCATTCTATTTATCCTTTCATCAATTTATTTTATAACTGTTCCAAAGAAAACTCTTTTGTAACAGTGTTTTACAATATAATAAACTTTCCAGTATATATTCATGCTATTATTGTTGCAAAATGAAGATCTCTCTTTTTTTTTTCCTTTAACCCTTTGTTAGGAAGTGAATATTTGGGTTATGAATAACTATTTCAGTTCCGTTAGCAATAAAATTCAGAACCCTTTTGGCTAATTCAATGAACAATTCAGCAACTTTGTGAACCAGTAGTTTCTGCAGATGTACTTTTGAGTGGAACAGAGATGCAGGTAAAAAGAACTTAGTTTTTGTTTAGGTAACAGAGTTTAGCCACTTTTACAGTTAAAGTGAGGCTTTTTTCCTTACTTTTAAGCTAATGAGTGAGGATGTATTTCCTTCAAAATGCATGCACTTATAGTGTGTACCATCAAGAACACACTGAGGGCTGAAACTCTTGTTAAATGCACAGAACAGATGCAACAGTGCCACTGGCCAGTGTGGCTCAGCTGTGGTTCACTTGCAGAGCCAAACAGGCCTGTGAAAATACTGCTGTTCCCATGCTTACCCTGTCCTTGAGATTTCAAATATAAAGGCCTTCCTGACACCGTCTGCTGCACTGATTTCAGTTATGCCTTGCCAGGAACCACAGAGAAATCATGAGAACAGAGATTTTAAAGCTAGTGGCAGACAATGACAATGAAATAAACTGGAGAGTGAAGACTGCTGGGAGTTTTATGACTAAACAGTGCATGACTGCATGCAAAGTAATCCTTGCTGTTACAGTATTAACATTGGTAACATTGGAGTTCAAGTCCCTTACAAAATTTGTTGATGAACACTAATTTTTGGCTACCCATAGCCTGTGAGGGACATATATCCTCTTTATAGCTTACAAGAGGATTCAATGGGAGATAATTGCTTCTGGTACAGGGTTCAGGGGGCAGTTGTACATCAGGATTTTACATTTGTGGCTAATAACTATGCTATTCACTGAAACTTCATTGAAGTGCCATATGCTGGACAGAAACCTCTGTTATAGAAACTGGGTTCATTGTACATTTCTATTACTGTAATGGTGGAGAAAGCAAACTTACAAATTATTTGTTTTCAATAAAAACAACAGTAAAAGTAATATGCAGCAACTCTTTAAACTTTCACTTAAAAACTATTTTAAAATTATATACAAAACATCTGTTGCAAATATTGGAATATGGGCAACTGTCTTCCAGATGTGAAAGAATGTTTATCAAAGCACAGAACAAAAAGGAGTTATCACTGAAGTAGGTCAAGAAGGGGGTCTCTGAATTACACACATCTACTGGCGCTTCACCATAGGCAAGGGGTTACGAAACAAATATGCGATCATGGTCAATATAACTTTATTTGCCTTATGAATAGGATACTTAAGAGGACACGTCATTAACTGAGACAAGCTGGGATTCAGTGGAGTACACTGTAAATAACAAGCAGCCTTATCCACACGGCTTGTGTTGCCAGTACATTTAACCTGAAGAGTATCTGACATGTTAACACGGAGATTAATTGTGGTGTTTAGGCACAGCTCCATCTTGAGTCACACCTTCCCCGAAGGAAGGAGAGATGAAAATCCTTCCCAGGACTCCAGAGCTTGTGGTGGAAACTTGGTGTATACATTGGCCACAAGCCTCTGCTTTGTCCCTCTCAGTGGGCTGGTCCCTTCTCAGTAATACCATCAACAACTTGTGCAAGCAGAAACCAGTAGACCCCAAGACTGAATGCAGAGCCTACTTTACAGCTCTGCTAACTAATGTCACCCTTTCTACAAGGGCTTTCTTTTAAGATTTGGGCTTCCAGCCACATCTTGAAGCCGCTTGTGTACCCTCTCCTCTGGAATTAACTGCTGCCCTTTGTTTTCTGATTCACTGATGCATCTGTTTCTTCTATGCTGCTTTTGTGGACTTCCAAGTCATCCGGTGTATGCAGTTTTCTTACACTGTATGTGCAGCCATTTATTTTACTGCCATTATTACAGAGTTTATTTCTCTCAGTAAATGGATGTCAGAATTTTAAGAAGGTCACAGTATCAGAAGCATGTTGGGATTTTGAGGTCGTCCTGACTCGATCTCTTCCTGTTCAGAAGACAGTGCAGACCAGGGCTGTCAACTGACTCACTAAAACTTACAAGCCTTTTATAACGTATTCATGGTCCCAAAAGTCAGGAGAAGCTGTAAATACTGAGTGATTTCAATGTAATCTTTTCTGATGTTGAAATCAAATGTGAAGGCAAAATGAAAATATGAGTGATGAGGTGAAGGCTCCCTTCGCCAGAGCTAAAGGAAGTGCTTGTGTGGGATTATGAAAGGATAATTTCTGACCAGGCACTGTTTAGCAGTGCACTGCAATAACGGTGGTAGAACACTACATTCCAATCAAACCCACTTTGATCTTTGCTTGCAAGCAGAGATATTCTGTGTCCAGATACATAACGATGAGGTTATACTAGAATTCCCCTCACGCACCTCCAGAACTTCTCAGTCTGCATTACAAGGAGCTAAATGAAAGGGTCAGCCTTCTAGAATTGTTAACCCTCAGACAGCTTCACGTGAATTTAATATTTAAATGCCTCTTCTTTTCAGTAAGGTATAACACCTTACTGTGGAGAACCTACTTCATATAAATCAAATCGATGTCAGAGAAATAGACACTGTCCTTCTGACAGATCAATAGATAATGTGTGTGTTTTTCCAGTTTGAAGTTTTAGTCTTTACTGCTTCCACCTGCGTTGCCACCCAGTTTTTGATCTCATGGATCCACATTTTTTTTATATTCAGTCCACTTCTGTGAAAACACAGTATTTTCACTCTTGTCTCCCAAGGTACTTCAGTAAAGCCGGTCCATGATTTGGCAGAGTAGGATGATTAGATATTGTTGGTGTATTGAAGCAGCAAGTAGAGCTGGTTTTAACATCTGAACAAATCTGCTTTGGCAGAAGGCCAGAAAAAAGGGAAGGAAACAAGCTCATGACCTCCAGGCAATTGCTGGCAGCTCTTTGGGGAGGCTGCTGGGTCATGATAGTGAAAAAGTCGTCACTATAGATTGTGGTATTTTGTCTCTGAGAAAAAAAAAAATTGTATTTTCAATTTATTCAATTGTTTTATATGTAATAAGAATTCTGTTACACTTCTAAATACAATTATAAAACAAATTAAAGTCTTGATACATAAAGCAGATACCTTCTACGTGCCAAGTCTTCCTATGCAGTGATCCTGGTATCTGGATGCAGGCAGTATAGGGTATTGCTTCAGATCAAAAATGTATGCTATTTTTTCTTATACAGCTGTTGATGTTTTAGAGATGACTGATGGACTGTGAAAACATATTCTTGCAAAACAGAATCTGAATGCTTTTGCATATAATTAGGTAAGCCAAACTCTTACCCAAGGAGAAAGAAAAACACCTTCCCTAAATGTCCTCCCTCCCCAGTTCAAGTGAGTCATATGATTTCTAGCAACATCCTGGTTTTATTCAATGTTCCATCTATGTTGACTAAGGCACCAAGAGGTCAAGTGATTTCAAGGGTAGTTTTCCCATAAAGGCAGAGCCAGCAGCTGTCTCATGGAGAAAAACATAAAAGCGGAATAATATTGGTTGACACTGGAGCATTTAAATAACTAGGGGCTGGAAGGAGATGACATTTTCCCATTTCCTCAGAGCAGCCAAGTCTTTAGAGATGCCGCTAGTGAGATGGCTACAAGCAGTGGGCTTTTCATTGATGTGGCAGCAGTAGTTTTGTGTTTCCTAGCATTTCCTGATCTCTAGACAATGCAGTTATGTCCATGAACATTTAACTGGTCTGTACCTAGCCTCAGGAAGCAAAGGAATATCTTCTCCTTAAAATCAGTTTAAAGAGAAGAATAGGCAAGCTAGACAGAAAAAAAAAAAAAACAAACAAAAAACCCAACTCAGTATTTGCCAACATCAAACAGTACATACAAATAGTAGTCCTTCCAGCCTGAAGAGAGGCATAATCTCTGTGTGGGTGTGAACATGCAGAGGATGTTGGATCAGACCAATGCTTAACTCCTGGTCAGAGGGCAAGTACAAAGCTCCTGGCAAGCACAAAGACAGACACTAGTAGCTCTGCTGCCTTCCTCCATGGTCTGCATCCAAAGCTACACAGTGCTTTTATAACACGAATGCGATAGCCATTGCCTGAATGTGAGCTAGGAGCAACACTCTCACTTACCAATCGCTCTCTTCTTGATCTCATCTAGGAGCAATCACTCTCATCTTGATCTGAATATGCTTTTTTCTCATGTCCTTCAGTTGTGGATTGCATGCTGCCATGCAGCCAAGATGTAGCTGGGAAGCCCAGCAGGTCCTGAGTGGGGACCTGCTCTTGGTGCAAAGGTAAGAAAAACGTGGCAAAAGGTGGCAAAGGTGGCAAAAAAAACCCCGGCTTTGTCAGCCAAAAAGACTGGTGACATCCTGATTCACCAGTCAATCATTTGTTCAATCGTTTTGAACAAAGTAGGGAAGAAAGATATCAACTGTTACTGTCTCTTGCAAAGCGGACTGGAACTGACAGGCGAGCTGTCCTGTTGCTCCCGCTGCAGACAGGACATCCCATGGGACATCTCCAAGCCAAAGCAGCCGTGCCTCTGTCAACTGCCAAAACAAAACTTCACACACACAGTTTTATTTTCCATAGATTTCTAGAGGGATTTTCTTTTCAGACTTTGGCCTTCAGTGCACTTCATGGCCAGGCCTTGTTCCAGCAGCTATATCTGAGGCTGCACCGTGAGCAAGAATTCAGATACCAGTGAAAGAAATTTCCCCTTGTAAAACGGAGATAGTGATGACAATTTATTCAATGGCAATAATACTTGGAAAATTCCCATTAATTGGGGCAATTACCAACTATATTCATAGGCATCAGTCCAACAATAGCAAGTATGATCTGGACAGTTTCACTTTAAAGGGCAAGGAAGGAAAAAAAATTAGGCAGAACGAAGTGGATCTTTGAAGCAGTGCATGAGAAAGGAACTACATGACATTCCTTGACATTTCTTGCTCCCTGACTCCTCTGTTCTGTGCCCATTTATCTAATTAAGACAAAAAGCAACTTTCTGACAAAACAAACTAATGCAGCTGGCTTTTTCACTAGAAGTGTGTCTTTATAGAGCTGTCACATTAAGATCAAAGTCTTCTTGGGTCAATGGACTCCTCTACCAATATGGAGTGAATAAAGACAGGGAGGAGGGATCCCAAAACCATGTTAGGAAAATTTTACCATTACAGAAGGGTAAGTCCAGGAAGAAAAGGACTTATATTTTTCCAGGAGGCATGGGTAGAATTTCAGAACCTATACCCAACGTGGTAATCTAGAAAATTCCTCATTAACTTGCATGTAAACCTGCAAATCCTTTATTGTCTGATTCTAATATTCTTCAGGCATTTAAAATCCAACTTTGCTCTGTTTTGAAGAGTGTTTTGACAAGGTTCTCCCCAAAATAATTATATAAAGTTATTTCTCCATGTAATGCTTCTGAGAAGAATAATTTTCCAGACCTTCTCCTCTGGCAGAAAAAGATTCACAAAAAATAGTGGTGATACTACTAGTTTAGAACATTTCCCTAAAAGTGGGAAGAGAGGCTTTTTTCACTCAACTTGAGGAATGACGAAGCTTATCTCCTACTTCTTATGAAAAGGCTGCTCAGCAACTTCAGAAGATTTTAGGCCAGTTCATTAAGAGGAAGTGAAACCAAAGTTTGTTGACACTTATGCTGGACTGAAAAGAGTTGTTCTTAGTGCATAAAATCAAATATTCTAGCGCAGGGCGTTGGGAGGAAATATTCAGTTTTCAGTCCAGAGTACTTGGTTCAGGGTTTGCCATCCCTGAAACTTAATCTTGAACACAGAGACAGTTTATGCACAGTGAATATCTCACCTTACAAAATGTGTATGTAGCTGTATATAAGAGAATCAACGGTAAGTTTTGGCACCTTAATGCTCTTGCTATTCTTCTCTCCCTGTGAAATAGGCAATCTGTTCTTGACATTAGCAGAGCATAAAACAAGAGGACTGGAAAGTTCCCTCACCCAGAATATCACATATCTGTTTGCAAAGCTGCTCTCCTGATACGTGGCTTTGAAATCTTTCACCCAGACAGAAGATCAGATTTACTTCAACTCTCAGTTCCTGTTGGTAATCTTTAGCTACTGGGTCATTTGATGGGTAGATGTCAAATGTACCCATTTGGCCTTTCAGAGAATACTTTCACTGCCATAATTTTTGGTGTCTGCACCTTTTATTAGACAGAACAAAGAATTTTTAATATGAAAGTCTAAGAAAAAGTTGTCAACTACTGTTGATGCAACATTCCTCCTGACACTCCTCTTACCGTCTCTAACAGACCTTTCTTGCACTATTAAAAGTTCTGCTTAAAATAGATCCATGAACCTGGAACAGATGTTTACAACATGAGGCATTCTGAGCAAGAACTATGTTTAAGCTGTGATTTTCATTAAATTGTTCCTGTTTCATTCATTTTATATCTGCTAAATTAATAAAAAGTCTGGAATGGAATATTGGAATATTTAAATCCATATATAAAATAATCTGTTAGACACTGGAGTTAAACACTTAAAATATTTATGAACATATGTTATGATATCACACTTATGCAAACAGACAGTCTGGGCACTGAGAATAGGAAGCTTTACTAATTCCCTTCCAAACTCTGTTGCTTTTTATATCTGCTCTTGGACACCACAGAGGAAGCTTCCCTTCATTTACAGTTTAATATATATGAGTTTGACTACAGTAACCAGGGTAAGTGGGCAAATCCGGGGAGCTGGAGTGAGATTGTCCATTCAGACTTTGCTGGAAGATTTTTCTTCTGTTTCTATTCTTTCTTTCTTTTTTTTGTTTCTTTTTCTTTTTCTCTCTTTTTTTTCTTTGTTTGTTTGTTTTTGTTTTAGACTGAAATCACTGACTAAGAGTAAATCAGTGAGTAAAATAACAATTCCACTGCCATTCTTCCTTATGCTGAATGTATCTGTTTCTCAGAAGGGTTGAATTGAATTTTTTTTTTTAATTTTTAGAGATTTGGGAAACAGCTTTCTTCAAAGTACTGCTAAGCTCAGACGCTGGGGAGCAGATGTGGTGTTCACAGCTGTTGTTACAACACAGGCAGTGCGGTCTGTCATCAAGGAAAGGGTTAAATGCCATTCAAAATCAAGTTTCATTGTTTTCTGTTCTGGTTAAGTCACAGTAAATGCCTACGTTTAACAGCACCACAAAATGATGAGATCTGAGTATCAGCTGGTGTCTGCGCTTCACCTTCCATATGATGCAAATACACCCCAGAAAACAATTCAGAGCGTACGGAGAGCCAGAAGTGACATGGGGTTCCAATTATAGTAAGATGAACCATATGTCTAATTAAATATATATGTTTTCTATTGATCTCCACACTAATTGCTGAAAACAGATGCACATGTTTCATCTAAACAGCAATTAGCTATGGGTAGCCATACTATGCTATTCTCCCCCATACGTCTTTTTCTCACCTGCTGCTCATCTTACCCATTGTGGAAATGCTTTATTTTTTTTCAGGCTGTAGGTTTCTTTTAACTTGGAATATATGTGTGAGTTCTCCTGCCTGTTTGTGTGTCGCCTAGCATTAGCTTTCCCTCTTAGGAAGAAATAAGCAAGTATTTTAAAAAGTAGCGATATGAGATTTCTGCAGTTTTACGGGAGACATCTTAAAGATTTCCTGAGGGTGGTGCTAAGCACATTATGAAAATCACCCCTGCAAGATTTGCCAAATTGGGAATACACAGAAACGCTGCAGATGTTTGAATGGAATTAATTTTCGCGGGTACTTCTTGATGAGGAAGATTTCTACTAACTATTTCCCTAAAACTTTTTTCACTGAGTGAAATACATTTCCAGTTTTAGCATGTTCGTCTTAATAAACTGCTAGCTTTTAAAGCAAAAAAACCCTCAAATACAGCATCAATTCTTTCCATTATACTAATCTAAGAAATGTTATATATCACTGGTAGACACAAAGTTAATGAAAAAGGCTTTTCAGAAAGAGATTTTTATAGAATTGAACAAATGAACTCTGAAATCATACTTACATTTGGTTTGTGAATGGAATTTTAAGTGACGGCAATTACATTCTGAGTAGCGTAATATCTGTAGCTGCAGTACTTCGGAGTCAAGCAAAGATAACTTGTCAGAGTTTTTCTTCCTTTAAACCTGACTGTACATTAGTGATTTGTCACACAGAGCTTTTCCCCATAACTTTTAAAAGTGTACTTGCAGTCATTGAGCTGTTGAACGTCCTCGTTCATCGAAAACATTTGGCAACACGAAACAGCCTAATTTCAGTCAGTTCTTTTAAAAGTTTGTGGTTAAAATTTTCAGTGAAATCATTTGTAAGAAAAAACAAATGCTGCTTGAAAATTTTCCCCCAGTAGGTGATTTTTCTTCCAGTGGCCCATAAGGTATGGGCGTAACTTCCTAGTAGTGTACTTTTCCCAAAGGGATGCTCTGTGGTGCTTGCATGCTCTCTGTAGTTACACATGAACGGGCAGTTTTGCCATCTGCCTTGTCTCCTTTTAGGCACATGGCTTAAGTGTTTTCCAACGAGCTAACGAGGAGCTTATCTGTTCCTCATAAAAGGAAAAGGGAGAGAGGTGAAAGCCTTCAGGGGTGTGGGGAGGGAAGAAGGGGGAGAAAGAGAAGTGGTACCTAAGTCAGATGTCAGAAATGGTTTAACTCAGCCACATACCCTGTATTTGTATGTATTCCCAAATGTAAAACTTAAATAAGGTGAAAACACAGATTGAGTTGATTGAAGTTTATGATGATAGTGTTGTGGTCAACAGAACAGCCATTTCTGAAAGCCTGTCAATCTGCAGGTGACTCGTGCATTTGCTGACAAGGTTCCTGAGCTGCCTTAAGAGATCAGAACATAGAATCATTTAGGTTGGAAGAGACCCCTGGGATCATCAAGTCCAACCATCAGCCCTACTCTACAAGTTCCCCCCTACACTAGATCTCTCAACACCACATCTAATCTGCTCTTAAACACAGTCAGGGATGGTGACTCCACCACCTCCCTGGGCAGCTGATTCCACTGGCTGACCACTCTCTCCGTGAAAAATTTTTTCCTAATGTCTAGCCTAACCCTACCCTGCTGCAGCTTGCAGCCATTCCCTCTTGTCCTGTCGCTCATTGCCCGTGAGAAGAGACCAGCACCAATATCTCTACAGTGCCCTTTCAAGCAGTTGTAGAGAGTGATGAGGTCTCCCCTCAGCCTCCTCTTCCTCAGACTAAACAACCCCAACTCCCTCAATCGATCCTCATAAGCCTTGTTTTCCAGGCCTCTAACCAGCTTTGTTGCCCTCCTCTGTACTCGCTCCAGCACCTCGATATCTCTCTTGTGCTGAGGTGCCCAAGGAATGATTCAGAGAGTAATGACTTGATGTGGTAAGAAACCTACATAACCAGAGGTTCAGTGGGTTATATGTTTCCCTTGTCTCTCAAAATCAATTCCAGTGTAAGCAGAGGTGAGCTGCATTGGTTTAACCCTGCTTTGAATACAGTTCAGATGACGTTCAGTTTCTGGTGTTTGCCTCGGTCTGCTTTTTGGGAATTAACATATTCATAAAACCTCTGTCAGAGAAGAGAACCTCTGTCTGCTGAAGAGAACAAAAGCCCCAGTTTTTGGGGACTTCTCTCTCCCACCCATATGACCATTCCCCATTGATAATTTGGTGTCTTTTTGAATTTTGGAGGAAGGAATGAATTCTACCAGCATCGTTATCAGGAGAAGTAGGCACACGTTTCATCAGGTGTATTCATATATATATATATGTATGTATATTCATATATAATGGGACATTTGTAACAAGAGTGAGGGTGGCAAAACCAGCCACTAGCCTGGTAGACTAGATTCTTTAATATTACCTTTTTAATGGCGATAGAGTATTTTATTTGGCAATGTGTGTCCATTTCAATAGCTGAATCTTTTACTACAGCCCTGAGAGATGGAGTTGGGAGAGAGCAGCATTTGGCCTAATAGGATGTAGAGGGAACGAATGAAAAATTAAAAAGTTTAAATAAACAACCAAAAAGACGTCTAGGACATTCCCTTGAGGATAGAATTAAATTATACAAAACCAGTTGTAGGCATAAGGAATCTCAGTAAAACAGGATTTATTTCTTTTTGGCTGAAACACTTTCATGTTTGATCATGGTTAATTACTCCTACAGGATTTTTAAGTAACAGCTGCTGCTAACATTACTTACAAAATTATTTGCATTACAATACATTTTACACTTCAAGGAAAGAGCTGAGTTAAATACAGCACTTGCAATTTATATTTTTTCTGAAAGTTAGTTTCTTGCTCCAAGTTGTGCAATGCTCTAAGGGATATTCTTGAGAAGCTTTTTTATTCTCTTTCGCCTAACATTCAGAGTGGAATTTCCGAAATGAAAATAGATCGAACTCCTTTGTTATCATACTTTGAGGAGGAAGACTTCCTCTTCTGAAACAATTCACTCCCTTTTGTTCTGTTTACATTTATGGGTCATATTGAGTAATGCCACCTGCTGACAGAAGTACTGACGAGTGAGTCACACAAAGTAAAAGCTAGGGCAGAAGATAAGAAATACTCGTGTTAAAGACAGACCAAAGGCCAAAGATCCTGCCTCTGTCAAAGGTCTGAAGCTGATATTTAGGGAAAGAATGCATGAAAACTGTAAAAATATATGTCTCGTGTAAATGTAACAGTTTGTCTTTGAGGGATTAATAGTGTTTAATAGTCCTGGGTGGGTTTTGCTTTTCTGTAGGGTAAATCTTTCTGATATAGATACATCTGGTAGTAATTTGGCATTCAGTACCAAGTGTATCTTGTGCTACTGTGTACCACGTTGCTATTGTATGCATGAAAAATAATGGCTTTAGCTGCTTTTACGTTTATTAACTTTGAGTGTTCCCAACCCTTTCTTTCTTATGAGAAGCTGTTATTATTGCTCAATTATTTATTAATTTATAAATAAATTATCTATTACAATTAATTATTGCTCAATCATTCATGTATTTCCAGAATATATATATAAAACTTTTCACTATCTAGAAGTTACATCCATATTTTAGGGAAATCTCCCATCTCCTTCTAGTAGAATAATAACTGTTAAAACTGCAGATTCAGTAGTGATGAAAACTGCCCTTTTGACTTAGGTTAAATATCAATCCTACTTCTCTTCTCAGGGGTGGGCAGTGCAAAATGAGACAGTAATGGTGCGAGAAGGATGAGGAGAACAGCAAGTTCAGTAAAACTGAAAAGGCTTTTTTTTTCGGCTCTTTGTGAAAATTCATCATCACATATACAATTTTTTTTTCCCAGCAGTGGTTTCCTTATCTCTAAGTAGATGCACAGTCTTGCGTAAGTAAAACAGCAGAGTTTTGGTTGATAACATCTGACCTTAAACGAGTGGTTGGGGGTTTTATTGATTTTTTTTCTGCCTAGACTGCATTTACAGTTGGGATGATTAATTAATGAATTTCTAGTTCCAGAAAGAGATTATTGCTACTTAAACTGATTAACACAGAAGTATTTTATGGTTTTCCAGCAATTAATCTTTATAGCTAAATTGACGTAGGAGTATCTTTTTCACTCTAGCATTTCTAGTTTGCAGAGAAACAGTAGTTGACTGTTACTGATGTCAACCACACAATAATACAATTGTATCAGAAATGCAGTGTATGGAATGTCATGGGACGTTTGTATCATTAATTAATAGGAGAATATATTAATGGCATTGTGGGTTACATGTGGCCCTCTTTGTCAGCTACTGCAGAGACACAACTTTGTGCACGTTGTTGTGTAGATACCATGGTGGCTTGCCACAATGTCCTCATTTAGACAGCAAAAATGTACTTAACTGAGCTGTAATACACATTCTCCTCATCGCTGAGGGCTCTGTGGACCGTTGGTGACAATTCAGAGCAAGACTATTTACAAGAAAAAGGAGTTCTTCGGGTCCTGAAAAACAAGAGGGAAACAAAAAATGGGAGAGATATTGAAATGTCACCAGGTTTAGTCTGAGTGAGGAGGGCCTGCTGCGGTGCTGCGTTATAGACAGATTAAATGCCCATTACACAACGTGGTTTGTAAGAACTGTGCTGGATTGGATAACGTCTCTGCATTTAAGAAAGAACAGAAAATTCCAAAAAGGGTCTGCTTTTGGGAAACTGCCTTGCCACTGACCCAATTACTTCATTAAGCTTGGATTGAATGGTTGATCCTAAAGTAGATAAAGCTGGAAGCAAGAAAACAGAAAATTCTCCCTCTCTCCTTCTGTCTCTTTCTCACCCTGGGAAGACATTTCATTAGGATGATGCTTTGTATCATAAAAAACCCACCAATCTTACTGTGTGTCTCTGTTCAGGAAATTGGGAGAGGTAACAAATGTGTCACACTGGGCAGACCTGCAATAATTCATGAAAAAAGAAACAGCCATGATCTCCTCTCTAAAGTAGGTGGCTGAAAACAGGAAGAAGGTTTGTGTTTTGTCTTGGTTTGTGAGGTTTTTTCTTCATGTACAAAGGAAAACATTGAGAAAGGGAGAGAGTTGAAGCAGGAGAAAAGGAAAGAGAAGATGGAAGGAAGTGCTTGGGCTGTCAAAAAGTGTAAAGTGTGAGGGGGGGAAGTTGTGAGCTTTCAAGAAAAAACAATGTCACACCTGAGACCCATCATAACTGCCATGGTGAGCAAATCTGATGGGAACAGAAGTTGAAGAGCAAAGCAGGGGAAGAGCATGATATTTCTGTTGTCACTAATTATAGTGCAAGCCAGTCCCCAGTGAAAACAAAATCTTTCTGTGACCACTCCAGTGTCCTCTGAGTGATCTGAAATCCCTCATCAATTTGGGGATTAGCAGGATAGCAAAGACTGTCAGCTTTCTCCCAGTGTGCCTGAAACACACCCAGAGTTGGGCAGAGTCTCTTTCAAGAAGATTTCAAAATCTTTTTTATAGATTACCGGGGCTGCTTAACAGAACCAAACTTGTCCCAGTGAAATAACTACATAACAGTAACCTTAGCTACAAAATTCTTCACTGTATCCCTGAATTGTTCACATTTCCCCTTGCAGACATATGACTTTGAGAAGCTTTTGTCAGCTGCATTGGAGGTCTCCATACTTTAAAACCTGGTTGTTAAAGATCTGTGCAACCAAATGTATTGCTAACTTTTGCTTTGAACTGAAGCAATAGGTTCCCGTGATTGTGGTCTTCACAAGAAGCACTTTTCTGAACTCTGTCTCACAAGATACATAAAAACAAAGGCTAGAGCACTGCAGTCCTAATCTTCCTACCACCATAACAATTTATTATTCCTTTGCCTACTTGTCCATGTTTGCTCTCTTACCTGCAGTGTTGAAGTGGGACCTGACGTTTAGCTGTCTGTCTATTCCCAAGAACATCTAGTCAAAACCTGGGTTTTTTGTCTCATGGGAAACTTTGAAGTTTCTGTAATTTTTGTTGAGAAACAAGAATACCAAAACTAAGTTTTTACAAAGGTCTTTTCA
>VZTM01025080.1:117557-135213 GCA_013400555.1 Jacana jacana | reverse complement strand
AGAGTGATGAGATAATGCTGTACTTTCCGTGGTCATTTCAGTTCTTCTCTCTCTTAATTAGTATTTGTTGTAGCAAGGCTATTCATACCTTTGATATATATCATTCTTTATATTTGTGGTTAAGCACTGAACAAGAATGTATGCAGTCAAGATCCCTGCTTTGAAGAGTTTACAGTCTAAAAAGTTCATGACATAGGACCAGAATCCACTTTCTATTTGGCAATGTCATATGTTGAGTTTATTTGGGTATTTATGCACAGATTGCCTCAGCCCCCTGACAACAGTAAACATTTGAGTTTACATTTGCATTATAGCAGAAATTGTAGAAAAGGTTTAAAGGACAATGACCTCAAAAATTACTTCAGAGAGACAATTTAATGTTTACGGGAAGAGGAGAATGAAGGAAAGTATGTACAGGACAGAGTGAACTATGGCTTTGTGCAGTTCAGTAGAGTTTTGGGACTGAGTAGGATAGATGGCACACTGAAGGTTCTTGAGAATAAGGATAAAATGGAAATGATCACTTTATACAAGAAAAATAATGCAAACTTTCCATCCATTTTAAGTTGCCAAAGGGTATGTGTTTTTAAAGGCAGGCCAGAGAAAAAGTTTGAGCATGCTAGAAAATAAGAAAAAATGAAAACTGGAGTTTTACCATTTACTATAAATAAATAAATAGAATTACTTTTAGAACCGTTAGAGAGTAAGAGATGGTGTGATATGGACACAGCCTTCCCACCAGTGACTAGAATGAAACAGTTTTTTCACAGATAGAGGAATGTAGATGCAATTTTGTTCCCTGTCATGGACACAAGTTGTTCTAGATCCTTTTTCATAGCATAAAATGAGGGTGAAAAGTTCCCAGTGTGACATTTCTGTGGGATGNNNTGACATTTCTGTGGGATGAATGTCAGCATTAGAGAAAATAATTGATACGTGGTTCTAAAAGACAGAAATGTATGAATTAGCAAAGGGGTATCATGCCCTACCTACTCCTCATTAATTTCCTTGGTTTTTAATGGAGTTACCAAATATGTTCTTTTATATCGCTCTTTTGTAAAGCCGTTAGATGCTATTCTGCAGCAATGTAGTCACACCTCTGTGTGTGTGTGTTTATCTTTCTGTCTTTTTATGGAAGCCTATGGCATATCTTTGTCTTTCTTCACTCATAACAACACAGATGTATTTTTTGTTTGGTTGGTTTTTTTTTTAAAAAGAAAACAGAATTTTGTGTATCTTGACTTTGAAACCTCAAAAAATGAGAAATGATTACTATAAAGAACTGTGTCCTTTTTTTTGAAAATTGTTGTCAGTGAAAATGTTAAAGAGGAGACATGATGAAGTGTTGCAGGAGGATATGTTTCAATTGCTTCATTCTTTAGACAAAAATGAAGCTTATTAACTTTTTTCTTCATTTTTAGCTTCTCATGTCTGTGTTTGACAACAGCATGAAAACATTTGGGGTTATTGACAGTGACCCTTTTGACTGGGAGAAGAGTGGAACTGATGGCTCTCTGACAACCACAACAACTTCAACCACACCTCAGTTACACACTCGTCTCACTCCGGCTGCAATCGGGTATGTACATACATTGTGGTCACTTAAAAAGCAGACACAGAGCACCAATGGGAAATTGTCTCTGCAATTTAGGGTACTTTCTGCAGGATGTTGAATAAATAGAGGAACATTTGAAGTATTTCCCTTTTTAGGGCTCCTGTTTGTACTATTCTGAAAGATAGCACTGCAGTCCTAAATTTATAGTAATAAAAAATAGTAGCTCAGGAAATTGCATTTAAATTTGCTAGTCCATTCTTTGCTAAATTGTATTTTGGGAAACTAAATTATGCATCCTGAGTTTAACTGTTTGGAAATAAACCCATTGTTTTCTGTAAGCTTGGAATAAACTATTAGCAGCAACTTCCTTATAAATTTTAAAAGTGAATGGATCTTTATAGAAAATTTGGGCATAGATTTTGGTCATGTTTAAAATATTTAATGTGGTCTTTGGGATCTTTTGTAATTAAGTAAGCCGGACAAGGTGTGATGGTTAATAATACCCATACTCAAGTCAGGGGGCTGGAGAATATAGGGAATATCTATAGGTGAGGATGAAGACTTTGTACCTGTTCTAGGCTTTGAGTAGATCAAGTTTTTATCTAAGAGTCACAGAGGTTGTGACATGGGAGTTTTGACAGTGTAGGAGGCTGAAAAGCACCAGAATCTCATGTAGAATGTATTCAATTTCCAGTATTCCAATGTAATGTAAAAAAAGTGTTACAATAAATATCAAGACACTAACTGGTGTTAATATTACATAGGTGTATGTACACTGTACACTATTGAACACACTGACGTTGACAAGGATTTTGCATATGGTTTAGTCCCAGTGTCACACTGGGTATCATACTGGAGTTATTCATAGTCTTGGCTGCCGTTAACAATGTTGGTGATGGTAAAGAAATTGACTTTTAATTACTCTTCTGACTGTTCACTTTTTAGGAATAGCATTGCTTCAGTTTCATATACTGAGCTAAGCCTTAGGCCTGTTTAACCTAAAATCAATAGTTCTACAGAACTTTAATTAAAATATGTCTTGTTAGTGTTATGCTTACTTTTTGATTATCAACAATTGGAGCCGAATAGCACTTTGATAACAATAGTGGTTAAAACTACATTCAGTTTGCTGAGTGATCTCTCTTCCCCATACAGTATGTTTTATTATTCTACTGAATTTGAGGGGAAAGGAAGCTATATTATGAAAGTTGCCATTAATACTTTTCAGTAGGAAAATATGTGCAGAAGATTCAGGAGTGAAGTTGAACCTGGACAACAATCTTTCTCAGAATTTGCTTCAAAAACCTTCAAAGACCAGCTTTTAAGTGATTGGATTTTGTTACGTGCCTGGATTAAGGAAACATAAATTGTGAAAGCCAAGAAGCGGGTTCTTTTTATATATTAAATAATTTACAAGATGTAGTTTTCTACAGAAGCATGCTTTGCTTGTAATTTTGGGGTGTGGGTTTTGTTTTGTTTTTTTTCAATAGAGTAGAAAATAATAATTTCAAATTAGAGTCTCAAAATTTTTACCTTCCACTTTTCTAGAATTGCCAATGCCACTCCTATCCCAGGAGATTTGTTGCGAGAAAACACAGATGAAGTGTTTCCTGATGAACAGCTCAGTGATGGAGAGAATGGCATTCCAGTTGGTGTCTCACCAGAGAAACTACCTGGATCCCCTGGGCATCAGCGTCCTCAGGAAAAAGACGTTTGGGAAGAAATGGATGCAAACAGGAACAAAATCAAACTAGGGATATGTAAGGTACTTAAAAATCTGCATTGTGGAGATCATCTTTGAACATTTTCCTGTCCCCATCATGCACATAACATGCAATTAACAATGCAATCTTACTAATATTGATTGACCAGAATGGTCTAAGAAACCAAGATTTATGGAAGAGCTAACGCATTTTGTTAGAGTGATTTATATATTATAAGAAGCAGACAAAGCTTTTGGGCCTTATGTCACTTTATCAGGTCTTTTTGATTAATAGTAGGTTGCTGATGATAATTTGAGAATCTTTGTCGTTTATTCATGTTGATGTTCTTCAGACAGGATTTTGACCAAAGCACATTCTGGCATGTTGCACGTGTAAAAGTTAGATACTGAATATATAAAAAACAGGCTAATGTTATTCTTCAGTCGACAGATCGGCACTTTAATTGGCAGTATCCATTCCATTTAGTCGGTGTTTTTGTCTCCAGAAGATATGATGCCTTTGTACTGACCCAGAGAGGTTCATGGGCTGGTCTTTAGAAGAGAATGCAGCTACATTCTGAAAAGTGGTCTCTGAGATAGCTTCCAAGCTGTCTTTATAACTAACTTCTCTTTAATGAGAGCACTTGACTCTAAAGCATACTGAAGATGCTACCAAGTGCTGGGTTTCAGACTATTAAAGAAAATTTCAGAGATGGGCATGAAATAACAGGGTAAATTTAAGTGTATTGCTGGGTTTTTGAGACTCCTGTTCTCAGACCTATAGTATATTACTATTTTCTTTTGTAGGAGTGTGCCGAAGAGCAGGTCTAAACCACCTTAATAGTGACATGTACTTAATGAGCATTGCCAGTACAAACTGCCTTATCACAGCCTAAAAACCTGGATGGTATTCATTGTGTACTACCTTGTCTTCTTCTGTTTTACTACTTCTAGTGAGTTACATTTTTATTTTACTTTTCGCACAGGCTGCCACAGAGGAGGAAAACAGCCATGGGCCAGTGAATGGAATGCTTAATGCACCAAGTCTGGGTTCTCCGATTCGTGTTCGCTCAGAGACCACCCAGCTCGACAGAGATGTCCCGCTGGTGCGAAAGTTACGTTCAATTCACAGCTTTGAACTGGAGAAGCGCCTGACATTGGAGTCAAAGCCAGACACTGAGAAGTTTCTTGAGACCTGGTAAAAAAATATTTTATACTTAGGCTTAGATCTCTTCACGATACACAGTTCAGATACTGTCATCTTTCCTGGGCCATGTCAAAGCCAGGAATGGAGCTGCCGAGTTATGCTTAGGCAAGCTACAGCAAAGGATTTGCTGTGTTCATAATATTTCTCTGTTAATGGATTTCACTACTTGGCAGCTTCTTTAAAAAAAGATTAGTGCTAGTATACAGTTGAAGTTGGACTTCTACAGTTGACATTCTTTTATTTCAAGACCTAGTGGTGTAAGCCTGACACCCGTTACCTTTTTCTTCAGTGGGATACTCTTGATAGTCAGTATAACTCATCCTAAAAAAAAAATGACATCAGGTGCTCAGTAGAGGTAATGTGGCATTAGGTAATATAACATGAGAAGGACAGTTTACAAGAAGCAGAGTTAGGAAGTAAATTTAGAAATCTACCTGCATGCAGCAGGATTAGTTAAGCCCAAGGGTGTTGCACCAACATAAAAAATCTTGATTGAAGACAGACATCTTAAAATGGCACTTGACGGTAGAGAAGAGGCAGATGTATGAGAACAGATTCAATCAATTTGCTTATGTGTAGAAAGAATAAGTGCATAAGGACACAGTGAAAAGTGACTGAAAAGCAGAGGCTGAGTGGGGGACAGCACAAAACATCTGAGATGTTGATAGTGGCAAAGTCCTGCATAAATAAGGAATCAGTCAGAGCAATCAATGATACTCTTCTTGAAAGCATCTACTAAATGCTGCTGGAGGCATCCATTTCTTCTGTTTTGCTTTAAGTCTCTGCTTTGTAGCGTAAATTAAGTACAGTGGACATCTGGTGGTAGCTTCATCACTGAGTTGGTGTCCACTCACTGTTCTCCCTTCTGGTAATGACATTTACAATACAGTTTGATACATCACGATTACACTTACAAGATGTGCAAAGTTCTAAGACTATTCCTCCATTTTCGCTTGATGTCAGATGTATTTGCCTCAAATTGTGGATCTTTCAACTGTTGTAGATTATTCTAAAATATGACAGCAAATTTTTATATATATCTATGAAAAAGCTCAAACATACCTTATGTGATTTAGTTCTTAACTAATTCAGTTATTTAACTTCTTTTCTTAAGTCTGGAGAAGATGCAGAAAGACTCAAATGCTGTGGCAGAGACACCTGGTGCTGCTGTTCCTCCTCTTTCTCAGAAAACACCCATTCCTGCTCCTGTGACTGCTCGCATGGACCATGTTTGGCACTATGATGAAGAGTATCTTCCAGATGTTTCAAAGCCTGTGTCAGCTAGTTCTCCAGAACATGTTGGTGGCGGTATTAGCAATGGATTTGTAGCTGTCAACTTAAACTCCTGCAGGCAAGAGGTTGATTCGAAGGAATGGGTGATAATAGATAAGGAACGGGACTTGCAGGACTTCAGGACAAATGAGGCTTTAGGGCACAAAACAACCGGAAGTCCCTCAGATGAAGAGCCAGAGGTCCTACAAGTTCTAGAGGAGTCCCCTCCAGAAGAGCAGCCCAGAGAAGGTGGTTGGGCAGGAAACAGTGTCCATGCCAAGAACCAAAGCTCAGGGGTGGAGTTTGTTCTAGCCATGGAGTGTCATCCTGCTGCTTCCGAACAGTTTACAGATAAATTGGAACTTCTGTCTGGAGCTGCTGGACAGCTTCTTGCAGCCACCCCTACAAGTCCTATGGAAGCTCAAGCAGAAGGAGCACTCACTCCGGTAAGAGAAATGGTAGCGGTTTTATTGAACCTCTCTTTATTCAGAATTGTATGAGGAGATAATAAGGGAAAAGGCAGTGATTTAAAATACAATAGTGTAGCACACATTCCTATTTTCATCAGATATGGGACTTGACTTTTGAGGAATGATCTTCCACGTTCTGTTAAATCAGTGTTTGCACTCTGCCATGGAAGTGGCTATTAATTCTTCAGGTATCACAGATCCACAGAACTGGCCTCAATATAAAGAAGTTATATGTGTATTGTTTTATATATATATCTGTAAAGAAGCTCCTTATGCAGTGATTCCTAATCAGTGGGAGATACACATCAAATACGTATTTATTATATTTACAGTACATAAACATAAAATTGCAATGAATATGTAAAATACTGTGCTACAGTGTCTCAGTGTTTTAGGAAAAGCCTTAATAGCTGGAATTAAAGGAACAGTTACTTGCTCTCACCATTATTGATGTAATGTTTTCTTTTTGAATTCCTTTTGTTTCTGCCTGTTTCTTCTGAAGTTTCTAAAGGTTCTGATATAAACAAGTTGGAAGGAATATATAACTGTTGTCAGAGAATGTCAGGATGCAACTAGGAAAGCTAAGGCCTCCTTAGAATTAAACCTTGCTCGGGGGGTTAAGGACAACAGAAAGGGCTTCTTCAAATACATTGCAACTAAAACTATCACAAGAGGCAATGTAGGCCCACTGATGAATGAGGTGGGTGCCCTGGTGACAGAAGATACAGAGAAGGCTGAGTTACTGAATGCCTTCTTTGTCTCTGTCTATACTGCCAGAGGCTGGCTGGCTGGAGGAGCCCCATAGCCCTGAGGCCCTAGAGGAAGACAGGATAAAGGAGGAGTTTGCCTCAGTTGATGAGGACTGGGTTAAGGACCAGTTGAGCAGTTTAGACATCCATAAATCCATGGGTCCTGATGGGATGCACCCACGGGTGCTGAGGGAGCTGGCGGAAGTCATTGCTAGGCCACTCTCCATCATCTTTGGCAAGTCGTGGGGAACGGGAGAGGTGCCTGAGGACTGGAGGAAAGCAAATGTCACTCCAGTCTTCAAAAAGGGCAAGAAGGAGGACCCGGGTAACTATAGACCGGTCAGCCTCACCTCTATTCCTGGGAAGGTAATGGAAAAACTTATCCTTGGTGTTGTCTCTAGGCATATCAAGGATAAGAAGGTCATAAGAGGCAGTCAACATGGCTTCACCAAGGGGAAGTCATGCTTAACCAACCTGATTGCCTTTTATGAAGACGTAACCAGGTGGATAGATGATGGTAAAGCAGTGGATGTGGTGTACCTTGACTTCAGTAAAGCATTTGACACAGTCTCCCACAGCATCCTTGTAGCTAAACTGAGGAAGTGTGGCCTGGACGATAGGGTAGTGAGGTGGATTGTGAACTGGCTGAAGGATAGAAGCCAGAGAGTGGTGGTCAATGGGACAGAATCTACTTGGAGGCCTGTATCTAGTGGAGTCCCTCAGGGATCAGTATTGGGACCGGTACTGTTCAATATATTCATCAATGACTTGGATGAGGGAATAGAGTGTACTATCAGCAAGTTTGCTGATGACACCAAACTGGGAGGAGTGGCTGACACGCCAGAAGGCCGTGCTGCCATTCAGCGGGACCTGGACAGGCTGGAGAGTTGGGCGGGGAGAAATTTAATGAAATATAACAAGGACAAGTGTAGAGTCTTGCATCTGGGCAAGAACAACCCCAGGTACCAGTATAGGTTGGGAAATGACCTGTTGGAGGGCAGCGTAGGGGAAAGGGACCTGGGGATCCTGGTGGGCAGCAGGATGACCATGAGCCAGCACTGTGCCCTCATGGCCAAGAAGGCCAATGGCATCCTGGGGTGTATTAGAAGGGGGGTGGTTAGTAGGTTGCGAGAGGTTCTCCTCCTCTCTCTCTACTCTACCCTGGTGAGACCCCATCTGGAATATTGTGTTGAGTTCTGCGCCCCTCAGTTCAAGAAGGACAGGGAACTGCTGGAGAGAGTCCAGGGCAGGGCTACCAAGATGATGAAGGGAGTGGAGCATCTCCCATACGAGGAAAGGCTGAGGGAGTTGGGTCTCTTTAGCTTGGAGAAGAGGAGACTGAGGGGTGACCTTATTAACAATTACAAATATGTAAAGGGTGAGTGTCAGGAGAATGGAGCCAGGCTCTTCTTGGTAACATCCAATGATAGGACAAGGGGTAATGGATGCAAACTGGAACATAGGAGATTCCAGTTAAATATGAGGAAAAATTTCTTCACAGTGAGAGTGACGGAACACTGGCAGGGGCTGCCCAGGGAGGTTGTGGAGTCTCCTTCTCTGGACACATTCAAAACTCGCCTGGACGCATTCCTGAGTGATCTGATCTGGGTGTTCCTGCTCCGGCAGGGGGATTGGACTAGATGAGCTTTCAAGGTCCCTTCCAATCCCTGACATTCAGTGATTCTGTGATTCTGCGATCTTGTTGGCTTTTATAAATTGTTGCTACTCCTCACTTCTAAGATAATTTTGCAACTACTGCTTTGCTTTGAGAGTTTTATCTTCACTAAGACAGCTTGCTTTGCTTCAATTGCCTCCTCATCTTTTTGTGTTTCTCCATCTTTTCTAAAAAATTCTCATTTGCACTGTTTTTTAACATTTTTTTTTCTCCTCTCACTGATTCATAATAAAGGCTTCTTTGGCTTTACTTAAGAAGGAAGTGAGATTAATGGTTAAGTGAATGGGAATCACCTTCTGGTTTTATTTCTACCCTTTTCCCAGTAGATCTCTATGGTATAAAGCTCCTTTGAGCTACGAAACCTGGCTGTACTTATCCCTCACTTATTAGCACCTTTTGTGAAAGTTACGGCCAGCTCATTAGAAAAAGAAACTTGTCACCAACCACTCATTTATTATAAGGAGTGGGATACTCTTCATGGTGAAAGTGAGCTACTCAATGTAATTAACTGTAGCTATACAGTAAAATTTCAACTGGATTCTTATGGAAAATGAAAAACTGTCTCTTTCATAGAAGGTTATATATATATAGTTATCATACTTTGTGAATTATGTCATTTATGAAAGATTCATTTTGGATTATTCAAATTTCAGAACCATGTTAAACAAAATTTTTCTTTAGTTTTGAGTTGGAAATTAGTTGCCTGAAAGAGTTTTGATGGTTTAGAAACTTGTAAAGATGAAAAATTTATTTGCTCAGTTCTTTTCAGTTGTTCAATTCTTGTATTTTAATGTTAGTATTAGGAAAATAGGCAAGACCGAGCAACACTTAGTCCTGTACAAAATACTAATTATCAGGAGTTTTTATTTCAAAAGCCATTATAAAAAAACTTTTAATTTTGAATGCAGGGGCACTATCTTACTGTATACAAACTAGGCTCTTTTGGGGGCCAGACCTATTTGACTTAAAACTGAAAGTAGAGGTGATATAATGTCAATATTAAAGTGCAAATAATGGAAAATGGCTTTTTCTGGGAAAGGAAGAAGCTTCTGAGCACAGGAGCAGGAATAGTTGTAAAGAAGCTCAATTAATTACAAGATGTATTGGAAGAAATATTGGTTGAAGTAGACACTGGGGTAAGATTATATTTTAGTTTGGCTTTGCAAGCAGGTAAGGGATATTTGCCATGGCCTCAAAAATGGGGGAAATCAGTATGGTTTGTATTATCCTGTGAGGGCAAGATGAATAGCAGGAAGGAAATTACTGTTTTGAAGCTGAATCATCTGGAATTGAAAATATATACTGAACTGGGAATAAAGAAAATAAAAATTATTTGGCTGATTTATGAAAGTGGGAACAGAGTGTGTCTATGCAGTGTGTCTATTCCAACTGCAATTACAATTTCTGGTAGTCTTCCATATTTATTAGCCCTTGAAAGCCACCCAAAGCCCATAAGGATTTTGGGGTTGAGTTGCTCTTTCTGTCCTTCGTTGATGGTATTCCACTTTTATAATGATAATTAAATATTCCTTGAGGTATGTACTGGAACCTAGCTGTTCTTATAGGTGAGTGTCCTAGTCACTTCACAGGGAGACAGTATCTATCTATCTATCTGTCTGTCTGTCTGTCTGTCTGTCTATCTATCTATCTCTCTATGCCTATTCATATAGTAGTTCTCTCTATTCCAGACTCCTGGTGGCCTTAGAGAGTTGTTTGATAGAGTCCTTTTCCTTTTTCCTCAAGGCATTTACCCACCTGAAACTATTCTTTGAATGTGATCCTTGTTTGTGGATCAGATGTTGTTCTGCAGCAATTTTATCTAGGTAGCACCTTCCTGACAGTAGAAATAATGGCAAAGGGTCACATTTTACTTTTCTGATGATTTATTCATATTGCACCAGTTACTAAGACTAGGGTTGGATCCAAGAATGTAAATTCAGGACCAAAAATTAAATTACTTAAGTGTTACTTAAAGGGGGTAAAACTAGATGTTGAAATTGTAGTAGAATAATAGCTTAATGTAATTTCTGAATCTTTTTTATTTTTTTATTTTTTTTTATTTCAATGGCTTGAAACTCTAGGGCACATCAGCATTCATGATCACCGTGCTTATGAATATACCTCCCATATGATTTCTAGTGACCTGCTTCTCTATCTTAGGAGCAAGTATGCTGCTGATGAATTATGTTCTTGGAGCTTATTCTGGTTTGTTAAATATGCAAGCAATTACATTAATGGTGAATGAATAAAATAGTTTTCCTGGCTTATGTATTTTTTGATTTTTTGTTTTTACTCTGATTCTTTTTTATTTCTTTCCAGGCTTTATTGCTCACTATTTAAGAAGCAAGTAGTAGGAAGGATTTTCTGTATGAGAAACTAAAGGTTCATATTCTCACCTATAATTTTATTTTCTTCTGAATAAAAGAAATTGCTGGTGTTGCAGTCCTTTCACTTGTAGACAAATGTTCCTCCTGAAATTGTGTATGTACATGGACTTTGTGCAATTGATGATAATATCATTTCTTACCTGTTTCACTCACCATTCTAATAAGAATGGTAGGTTTTGTAAGAAGTTCAGGAAGGAAACCTGAACTCAAAAAATAAGAGAGAAAATGTGTAAGTTTTTAGCTTGGGGATGAGCAAGTTTCAGGCGTAAAAAATTACAGCAAATGATGCTATTTATTTTGAAAAAACCCTGCAGGCAAGAGAACTAATTATCAAGTCATCAGTCATTTCCAGTTGCAATACAGATTCTGTGTGCTACCAGTCAATACAAGTTTGATCTGTTTCAGTCATGGGCACATGGTCACATGTCTATTGAATTGTTCAGAGCATGCTAGGGGATATGTGCCAACTTTCTCCTTTCACAATGGCTTTATGTTAATTTTGGCTGCAAGAGGACAGACAGCACCTGATTTGCTCTAGTATCAGCTGGTTTGAAGTTAATCTATCAAAAGAATTTTAACTGATCCAGTGGTGAATTTATAGCGGAGCAGCACTTTGCATCGTACAGTTCTAGGTATTTTGCCTTGATCTGGTGCTAAGAGCCTAAAGCTGGACTTGCTGTGTTGTTGAATCACAACTCATTAATTTACTGTGCTTATATTGAATTGCACAGAACTCCATACAGTGCATGCACAAAAGTTTGCAACGTAAATTTTTCAGGCAGATATTTCAGCAAAGAAAGTTCAAGTAATTGATTATGTAACAGCTAATTTGATTTTCATCTTCAGTTTAAATTAAACAGTTTGCTTTAGTCACAATTGGTTGATGACCTAATACATACATATATATGTATAGAAGAGGCTTGGCTTGACTGTATGAATCTATCTTTATTATTTAGAAATATCGCTGAAATTAGCCTTTTGTACATTGAAATACCATTATGTTTTATCAAAAGCCAGCTCTTAAATCTCAGAGTTCTAAGTAATTTTATTTTCATGTACCTTCTGTCCTCAGTTGCTGCTTTTATGCAACACTGGAAAACTTTTTTTCCATTTGAGAGACAATTATGCATTATGGGAACTGAAGCTTTAGGATTGACATAATTGAAAATACCTTTTCCTTGGAAACGGAAGTGCTTGATAGGTTCTCTCTGTTTCCAAGGAATACAGGTTAGAATTTCAAATACTATAGTAGGAAACAGAAAATCACCTTCATGAAGCTTGCAATAAGTTTTAATATCTCTACTCTTTATGGTTTTGTCTAAATATACTTGAAACAAAGAATCTCAGACTCTATGTATCTCTCTCATTTACAGGTGTTTAGATGTTTCACCATTAGATATTTATTCAGCACTGGAAAAGGTCTTGCAAAGAATCAGTTGATGTCAGAGTTTTAATGTCAGTTAGAGGTGTTTTAGAATAATCAGTAACCAACTTTCTGAAAAATTATTAGCTGGAACACTTTGGCTTTACAGTTCCTGTCCTTTTTTCTGTCCTTCCCCCCCCCCTTTTTTTTTTTTCCTTCTCTTTTCTAAATATTTGGGTGATGTAGTTCAAGATGAAGCAACTGTTCGTGTATTCTCCAGGCTAGTGTATCCTTCTAATTCAATCCCATATTTGGGAAATTTCATCAAAATTGTTTAGTACTAATCTTGCTGATTAGTCCTGTAAGTTATAATTGCTAATGTACACTGCTATGGACATAGTTGTACAGTCACATTTGTCAGGCCTGAAATGGGTGTATATGCTAAAAACACAGTCCTCTTAGAAACCACTGTTGTTGCATGGGTGTGCTAAGCATTTGCAAGGACTGGTCAACAGTCAGCTAGTTTGTGTATGCAGTGTCCGTGGAACAGACTGTGTTAGCTGGTTAAATTTGCCCTAGATTGTTACTGACTGACTGAAGGAAGGTAGGAGCCAGCTAGGGAAAGGATGCTCACTTCTGATTTTGATAATGCATTTTTTAAAATTGATGGAAAATGTGAAGACTGGACTTAAGATACTTCTTAGATTACCACATTTTAGTCAGCGAGGGAGTTGTGAATAATATCTTCTAAGAAAACGCATATTGGCAAGACATAAACAAGAATGATTAAAATCTTGACTTTTAAACCTTATTTTTCTTTCCCCGCCATGTTGTTCTCACAGCTCAACTCATCTCATATGCTGCATTTCTCCACTCCAAGAATTTCAAGTCCCATCCTCCGCACCATGAGCCCTATAGCCTATCTATCCATCCACTCGGACCCTCTGAGAGAGGCTGGTTTACCAAGGAGTCAATCAGCTGAGAGCCACTCCTCTTCCTCCCGCTCAACTGGCCGCAGGCAGCTTCCTGTCATTCCCTGTGGCAACAAGTTCCCCCCTGTCATTCGCATCTCAAAAGCACAGCTTCAGCAGGTGAATAAGCCTTGTCTTCATAAAAGTGACTGCGTTGTGGCAGTCATCTGCAAAGTTTAACTTTTTCCGTTGCTCTGCACAGTCTGGTAGTAGGCATATGCTAGTCATACTGCTCTACACAGCATCCTAAAATGTATTTTGAAACATCAAGTTAGGGAATAAGAATGGATCTTGTTCAGGACTAGTCAGGAGTACTCTATTAAGACTTATTGTCCAACTTAAAAGAGGTAAAATTAGAGAGAGGAATATTTGAAGGGCTGTTACTCAGGTTGCGACCTGGAGTACATCCGGTATCTCTGGATGTTCTGGAAGATAGATTGCCTTTCTCAGAGGGATTTTCTCTTGAAAAAAGGTAGGATTGTAAAACCAAGAATGCAGATTTTTTTCTTCTTTCAAAACTAAGATTAAAATCTCTTTTTTAATGTGTTCCTATCATCAGTATACCAGGTGGATTTTGATTTGGGAATGCATATTAAAACTTGGATTATCTTAAATTATTTTAATGAGAGATAAAGGGATGTAGAGAGAATCAAGTTGCTCTGTTGGGAATGAACAAATAATTAATTGTTCCACTGCTTAGTGGGCAAAGCAAAGATGAGAATTATCAGGGGTCATAGCTAATGGAAAATGTCACTAGGAAAGAAGAGTTTTCATAGTTTTATGTTCCCAGTTTCATTTCAGTATGAAAAAGATGGAGGCATCGAATCATAATTGAACTTAACTGAAATTTGTGTATTAGTATTAAAAATATTGAGATTTGTTAAGCAGCATGAGTTTGCATTGACTGGTAAAGCAGTATGACATAGCATTAATGCCTAAGACTGTAACATACCATCATCATTTTACCATTAATATTTCATTTGGATTATATTTTGTTGCCTTTTATTTCCAGTGTATTTTTCAGTATAAATATTTCTATGTGAAAGACTTCTTTGGTTACAGTGAAGCACTCACAGGAGTATTGATACTAAGAGTGATCCACCAACATTAACTGATTAGGAGGCAAACGGAATAGCCAGTGCACTGCTGTCAGCATTTTGGCTGTTAGCTCAAAAAGCAGTGGTTTTTTCCTGCAACTCCTGGCTGCTTTTTTATATGGTTCCTGTCCTCAATGTGTGGAACCGGAGAAAAACAGTAGCTTCCTGACATTCATTATTGAGAACTGGATGGGATACCAAAATACCACATTGTTTATGATGACTAATGTATTGATTAGGGAAAAAGACTTAGGAGAAATGAGCTCATTGAAAGTTAAGCTTCAGTATTTTTGAGGATTAGTTTGTATCCCAGTATGCAAAATTACCTAATTTTTTGCCTGTATATCTATGATTTAAAATTTCCAATCAGAATGTATTGCAGGTATAATTAGCAAACCATTCACAATACTCAAAGAAAGTAGGTTGGCACAGAGGGTCTTCTCTGGCTTCACTAGTACCCAGCAAGTGAATATGGCTGCAGTGTTAACAGGGGTTGCAAAGTGACGTGCTTTCTTGTCATGTGAAAACGAATTGCTGGTGTGCCAGGTGCCTCTTCTGAGTGGAGAGTGGAGTGTAGCATTCTCACCTGCTTCTTTCTTTTTACCTGGTAAGTCCATGACTGCTGTGTTCCTTTTCAGGCTGTGATTTTGAAAGTCCTGACTGTTGAGAATTTAACTTCCAGTATTTCATTTGCTATGGAAACTACAAGCCCGTGAATCTTTAGTTCATTCCAACAATGAAAGCCTCCTGTACCTTATGGTGCACTGAAGGACTACAATACTTTTGCAAGTCCTTCTCTTTTCTACAGTGCAGTATTATTAGGTACTCGGGAAGCTGGAAGTTCCAGCAGCATGAAAGATGAGTATGCATGTTAAGAACCTAAAGGTTTTCTGCAGCTAAATATTAAAAAGAATTTTAATGTTGTTCTATATTATTCTGTATAAATATTTGGTACTGAATGTATTTTCCAGCATTTCCTGCCATTTGTTATTTGGTTCAGTGTTCATAACTAATGAATTGCCAAAGTCAGGGTTCTGTGCTGTTGAATTTAGTTTCATGCATTAAAAAAAAAAAATAAAAACAATTATACTTTTGTTCCTGACATCAAGCAAAGAGGTGTTCTTTCCTGATTGTTGATGAGTGAGGGTTCAGGAACTGTAACCTGCCTTCTTCTAGTTTGACATCAGATAGAGGAGGTAATGAAATTTCTGTATGTTCTTTGCTCACTACTGCAGAGAAGGCATAGGATGTAGGTCCACCTTTATTTGCTCAATAAAGAGAACTCCTCTCCTGCCATACGTATATTGTGGAAGAAAATTGGAGTATTTTGCTTCAACTCTCATTATGCAACTTGCAGCATAAATAAATACTCTGGCAGCATTAGAGCTGACAAAAACCAGAATTAATTCTTGGCTGTACTTGAATCTGAAGAGTGGGGCTAGAGTGCTGTTAGCATCTTCTTCCTCTATAGCATGAACAAATTATACAGTGAATCCTCTTAAAACGTAACCTTTTTCTTTCTTCCTGTGAATTTTTCAGCCAGGTAAGTTCTCTGAACTCTGCTCGTTAGAGCACCGCATAGAGTGTTGTGTGAAGTCAATGGTGGAGGTGATGTGAGTGCGGCAACTACTGGCCAGGGCTCTCTATGAGGAGATTGCTTAGGTAGACATTGTGCTAAACATGTCATTGATTTGATTGTTTCTCAAGACACAGTGACCTCAGATTTTGATCTCTATGATTTCCCAGCTCTGGTTCTTCAATAAGATATCAAACAACTCTTCTAAGCCACAGCAGCCATCTAGAATACTTCTGGACTGGGTGCTATACAATAAGATTTAGCCCTTAACAAAGGTGGATTTCAGTTTTGTGTGTCGTTCTGGCATATTTTCATTTTCAGTGTACTTAATGAGATTTGTACAAGGGGCTAATTTTAATTTAATGATTTTGTGGTTATTCATTTTGTTAGGGGAAAAATAATCTGTGTCTCTCAGGTTAAGCAATCGGAATTAGTTGTCACATACAAATATTTTCTCTTATGCTTTAATTTTCTCAAATTTCTACCTTACTGGAACATCTTAAAAATTATTTTCTAGTTATATAGTTATATTACTAGTTACAAAAGGCACTGAAGTCTTCCCACACAAGATGCTATGGAAGTGCAAACCATCATATGCATATTCATATCCAAGATGAGAAATAATATACTGATCTGAGTTGAAAAATTTACCTTAATTTTTAAGCATCTCACTGGAATTCAGGGACCTATGGAAGAATGAGGTAAGATTTCTTAGCATGTTCAAGGGGTATTTAGAGAAAGAATGCATATCCCTTGTAATTGTCATTTTCTTTTGGATGTTTTAGATTCATGAGCCAGGAGTGCAACGTAAATGTTGTACATTTTGCAGTTTTTTATGAACTGATTTTGGCAGGTTTCACTAATCTGCAATAGCAAGAGATGAACATTTACATTGGTTTTCACATTTAACAATCTCTTTTAGAACCACAAATAAACAAACAAAACCCCAAAGATGCTCCTTTCTTGTTACAGTGTTCTTTTAAAATTATTTTTAATTAGTCACTAGCATTAACTTGGAGTTGTCATGTGCATTAGGATTACCTTAGAACTCAGCTACTTAAGACTCTGGTTTAGCATTGTATCTATCCATTAAACATGCCAGGAATGGATGTATTTGTCCAAAATCCTCTTCAGACTTTCAGTTTCAAGACGTGGTACAATATCAAATAGATGTGTCCTGGAAGGAAAAGAGGGAGAAGCTTTTCTCAGTTCAGCGAGTTTGGTTTTTTTACCGCTGCCATGATTAAAGTTGGCTGTAGCAAAAAGGGTTCTGATTTCAGGGCTTACAGAATTTTTATGCTCCCCTGTTCCCTATCCTGATGGAAACTATATCCCATCAGCATGAGGTTCAGGTTAGGTTTTTCCTAAGAGGCTGCTAATACCGTTTATGGTAGAAACCTTAAGGAGTTAGTCCAGCTCATAGCTACTGAAACTGTTTAATATACAGTAGATTAGGTTTTGTTAAGTAAGGAAAATGTGCAGAAATTATACCATCTCATTCATGATAGGGTAACTTTTAATAACTTTTATTTTTCAATAAATTACCCTGAAAATTAAGTTACTGTGATGTTACAGCCATCACTCATCATCAGTGAAAGTAATGTTTGATAATGCTTATGACCAGAGTCAAAG
>VZTM01025080.1:92208-117520 GCA_013400555.1 Jacana jacana | reverse complement strand
CCGACACAGTCCATAATGCAAGCAAGTCAAGTCTTATTTGTTGCTTTTTGCCAAGTGGTAGAGGCAATTGTTTGATATGTAGAAATCTAAATGTTGCCTCCAAGGCTTAGTAGGGTCTTTTTCTGAAGGTGCTAAATTTTTAGGCATGCTTTTTTCACATCTGTCTTTGGTGTAAAGAAGAATTTAAAATTACAGCCTGTGAGGTTAGCTGTTCTTTTGATGGAAACTTTCCAAGCTGTAAATTAAGGAATTAATAGTTGAGGACAAGAAGTCAGTATCAATGTCTTAATTTTTTTCAGTGTGTTGCCTGTAGAGAACACAGCCATTTTTAGCCACAGAACCCTCTGGTCGTTGTCCTTCTGCAGGTTTCTCCATCAGAAAAGTCATAGTGAAGGTCAGTACAAGAAATTAGTCATGGTAATAGCATCCGCATACACTGATCATGTAGGAAGAAAAACCCTATAAAAAGTTATTAGTTGTTTTAAATGTTGGTGTTTTCTGGAATCTGCAGAACTATTCTTGTCTGTCCTTGGAGTGGTAATTTTTTAGTTTATTTACATTATTTTTTTTTTCAGTGCTAATCTTAGCCCAAGCATATGTGATTTAGTACGTTTTTCTAGCATCATAATTTCACTGGCATAGAATAACTGAAGATGTTTCAGGAAAGCTAAATGACCTGTGGGATTTCCCATGGAGACCCGATCAGCTCTGGTGTCAGCAATTGTTTCGGTGATGACAATTCATGCTGTAATCTTCTTGAAGTAAATAGGTGATCATAATTCAGAGCATAATGTCCAGTGACTAATGATTATTTCTCATGTAATTAAGATATAATTGATGTAATTAATAGAAAAAATATTGTATATATATAATTGCAGATGTTATCTATACTATCCATAAGATAACCTTTAATCATCATATATTTCTCTGTTGAAATCTTGTCTGCTATCATTAAATCAAGTGTGACAGTAGTCCAACTAGAATTGCAGGAAAAAAAAACAAACCTTCTTTATTTGGAGTTTGTAAATTTATCAGCATCTTAGCATTCTCTCCTGGTTGGATACAGCTGTCATGTGAAAGGAAGAGAGAGCTTAGAGAAAATAGGGAAACCACTAAAAACAGAACAAGTGCTGAGTGGAGGTATCTACTATTTCTAAGCTACCACTATGTAATTTTTGAAAACTGGTTCCATTTAAAATTATTATTTAAATTTCTAGTATTTGGCAATTCTACATGAACCACAGACAGATGTGTTTACTTACTATCTGGCTACAAATGTGTAGCTGCTCTGAATGCTTTCAGGTGGGTTCTAAATACAGACCATGATATATATGTAGGGAGCTTACACATTGCCTAAAGTGAGCTAAAGTGACACTACCTTCTTGGTATATCTATTCTTAATAATACCAGGCTAGCAACCAAAATAAACTGATAGTGCCCTTATAAGTATTTTTAAGGACCTTAAATGCCTAACTGGCAACGTGTGTCATACTGCAGATGATTTGGGTGCTTGGATGGAATCAGCTGTGTTGTAACTATTTCATGGAGCAATACTTTACATTTATCACCACTCCCTTTCACTGAGGCAAAACAATGGAACGTAACAGGATGCCAAAACTTAGGTATTTTGTTTTGAAAAGATAAGCTGGATTTATATTTGTGTCTGCAAACTTTGCAGCTGTAAAACCTTGTGTGCAGAGGAGAAAATGTATCAAAAAACATTGTAAGAAAAGAGAAAGATCCTTAGTATAGATAAGACCTCTTGCTAGGTCTGCCTTCTCTAAAGGTTATCTATTAACTGTGTTTATAACCAAACTGAAAGCAGCTGGTTCTTTATGTGAATTACAGCCACTGTTGGTAGTAGCATGCTGTGCGCATGAGAAAACCTATAATGCTTTAAAACAGATCCTGACAATTCTGAGGAGAGATTTTAAGAAGTTTGAAAATGAAATTGTATATGTACAGTAATTTTCATCCTGCTGAATTTTGCAATTTGTATTAAAATTATAGTTGCATGGTTTCATCAGTTCTTCCAGAATATTTGATTTATCCATGCAAATTTTAGTGTTCACTGACTTGCTCCCTTGCAAACATAACACAACCATGGGTAGCCTGCTGATACGGTGCCAATCTGTGATAGGTTGGGTAGATAGAACTGGATTTAATTTATTACAACATACAAATGAGTGGATTCACTGGAGGATGACTGGAGAATCAGAAGCCAGGAAGATCCTTAATTTTGGCTTTATTTTGTAGTGGTGGTGTTTGAATACAAAAGATACTTTTAACTTTACCAAAAAATCAGTGTAAATAGCAAAACTGAAGCCTAATATAGCAGTAACCTAGAATTAGACGGTAGCTCATAGGAATCAGATACAAACAGAAAAAAATGACATATTTGAAATCTGTACATGGGTATGAAGGCAGATTTTATATATGAAATACCTGATACTTCATTATGACCTTTTATTGGAATTGACATATTGGAAATTCAGAATTAATCTAAACAGCAGTAGCCAGACCCCACTGCTATTACACATAAGAGCAGTTTTTATGTGATTGAGAGTCTCTATGTCTTTATTCATGACAAAGAAAGACTATTAGCTTGGGTTGAACTTGGATTTACTATAGAGCATTTCAAGTGTATTTTTCGAAGAAGATACTGTGTTCAAAAATAATAAAAAAAACCACCCCAAAACAAACAAACAAACAAAAAAAAAACAACAAAAAAACAAACCCAACTAGTTCTTAATAAAAAGGTATGATGTGGCTTTGAAAACAAGAGTTTGGGGTTTTCCTGAGTAAGTATTAGCTTGTGTATTCTCTCTGTAGGGAGATGTAGTAATATAGAGCTTAACTTCAAAAAGATCATTCAAAAGTAGTAAAAAATTGTTTCTACTATAGAAAAAAAACATACTCATATATTTCTCACAGCTAGTGAGGTTGGCTTGAAGCTGCTTACATCATTATTAGCTATGCTAGTAATAGCTGGGAAAACATTTTAACTGCATTTTATATACCAAAGTGGTTGCACCATTAATTAAAAAAGAAATGTCACTGTTACTTAATGTGTCCACTCTTAGAGGAGCAACCCATTCTTTTATTTTGCTGCCTAACTGGGTACATAAGTATACTTGAGCAGCAGAGTCCCTAAGTGTACTTGAACATAACCTCTCATGGAGCACTAATTAATATCCTATTAAATATTGTCAGATGTTTTATAAAATCTGGATTTAGAAATGCTGAGTGTATTGTGCTACTTAAAGTGTGATATGAACTCACTGGCTTTGTTACTAAAACCACAGTCCCCGTGGAATGAGTCGTTTGCAGATTTTCAGAGGAAGAAGTCTCCAAGTGGCCAAGCTTCGGAAAAAAAGTTCTTTAGCTCTTTTGTGACTTTAGAAAATAACTACGGTATGGTAGGAATTCAGTTTCTATAAAGAATGAAATAATAGCATGAGATGGGAAGGTGAAATAGGCTTCAGTTGCTGTCTTTTCACATCTCTGAATTTGTTAAGGCAAATTTATGCTTTCTTTGTTAGAAAAAGACTCTCTCTGTGGAACTCAAGAAAAATATTACAATACTGGCCCATTCTTAATAGGAGTGCATGACAGGAGTATTGTGTGAGTGTTATGAAGTAATAGTCTGTAAGTGCTCCTGCTTCCCAGTTCTCCAACAATATAAGTACATTTTAAGAATATTCTTCAATTGATTTATGCATTATATAGAGTAAGTTTCAAATTAAATGGGTACTTGTTTTAGTCATGCTAGCAGACAAATTAGCCACTGATTACAATGACAGTCATTCTCTAAAAGCAATTAAAGATTCTGCTCTTGGACAATCAATATTTGCCCTGTTGGATGTTTGAGGACATAAGTAGATGTTAGAACAACAACAAAAAAAAATCTTCTTTTACCTGATAAGTGGCATAGGAATAACTGAAAAAGGAAGATATTTAAAGAGTACTGAAATTAAGCCATGATTAATAAGTCTATGAGATTTGTACACACAGTTTTGTATGTTTATTATCCTCAAAAGATACCTATCGCATTAGAGAAAAAGAAAACACAGTTGTCTTGTACATTCGTAGCTCTGCATCTGCATTCCATCCTCTTACCATTTCCTGCAGCCTCTATATAACCTGATGCAAAAATTGGCATCACAGAACAGCAGAAAGAATATATCTGAAGAGCTGTGGAGAGCAACATGCACGTCTTTTCATGTAGATATAAGTAAACATTCATGTGTTACTTTAGTTTAGGATTTGAGCCTATTGTATGAATTTCTAACAACAGCAGGTAGTATCCTCGGACCATCAGTTCCTACAAATGCCTGTAGTGCTTACAGTACTGTATCTACAGGACTGTTGAAATGGATTCAGTATCAAAACTTAAGAGTCATCTCTGGTCTTATATTGCATCATGAATTACAGCCATAGATTTCTCCCCATATTAGTCTATCTGTAGATATAGCTAATGTAGTTTAGTAAATCTGTAATTCATTCGAATTTATTCCCTGCTGTGAATTTAATCTGGGAAGTGAATATAAAGGGGACAAAGGATTAGACTCTAAAACCTCAGTAGGAGTGATAGTAGGTAGGTAGGATTTTGAAAAGAAGGAGGGCTGCTCTGAACAGTAAGCTGCCGCCATCCGGGGCGACAAACCCACAGGGTACAGATGCCGAACGGCTTGTGGGAACATACAGACAACCCAATATGAGCTAGCAGTAAGTTCCCAAGTTTATTGACAGCACAACTGTTATATAGCCTTGTACATAGTTATGCAAACTCGGTAACATTTGATAGGTTCTTAGCAGAGGAATTGATTTGCATAGAGCTTCCTTATCTGCGGTTACAGCTGCGTTTGAACTCCTCCTCGAGCATCTTAACTCCAAGGTCACTCCAACCCTGGGGCCTGCCTTTAGTTACACAAGTGCAAGCAAACTCCTGTCAGGAGGCCCTGTGCCCCAGCAAAAGTTTTACTTGTGCAAGTCATTTAGCCATCTTCTTCCAGCCGATTCCCAACAGTAAGCTGGGTGGGTTGTCTACAGAGATATAAGGGTAGCGATGGTCTATTCATGTGAGAATGACATGAGCAGTAAATTGCAGGATAGTGCATTAACATCCCCTTTACACTTTCATACAAATGGCAGTTCACATTTCTTGGCAGAGGCATATAGTTGTGTGAGGAAATAGAAATGAAGTGACATAAGTAAAGAAAAACTCATGAAGTTAGAGGAAGCTGAGGAACTGGAAAGATTCAGCGAGGTTGTCTGGTACCGCAGAAGTTGCGGACTTATACTGATATTGGTCATATTCCTGGTACATGATAGAGCTAACAATAGATGTAAAAGGTAAGCAGGAAAAAGAGAAAAGATACATGAGGTTGGTTCTCCTAGATACACAAACTTTACTCAGGTAGGAAAGAAGTTCTGAAGGGTAAACTGATTAGGTAAAGTGTCTTCAGAATGCCAAGTTATATGACAATGACTTATTAATGTGAGAAGTTGCGAATAACAACAGGATTAGCTGAACGACAGGTCAGTACACCAAGTTTCTAAGAGGCCTGAAGTCTGACAGCAGTTGACATGCTTGCAGAAGTAGCAGACAGCATGAGTGGACAGAAGAAGCTATTGCTGAAAGGTTAGATGTTTTACCTGCTGGTGTTATCCCATAATCACATCTTTAGATCTTTCTGATTTAGCAGTTCTACAGACCAAAACTCAGTATTTCACTCCTCTGCAATTTGTTGTATACGTTCACAGAGGATTTCATTCAAGTGTATCACTTGCTATTGCAGCCTGTCAAAGGTTTAAAGGGAGGAGAGTTTGTCAGATGTCATAAAGGATGTCCCAAGAAATATTTATGTTGTTGTGGTGGTGATTTTGTTCTTTCTCCTTCTTAACATCCCACTCACCATCTTGTAAAGTTTCATGAAGAAAATGCAGGCTTATTTCTCATCTCAGTCAAGTGCTTTCATCAGAAATGAATCAAGGCATTACTTAAAGAAGCCCAAAGGATTCAATACCATGATGGTAATAATTGCATTCAAGTATTTTGGAGTGAAAGGAGAACCTCAGATTCATTGTTCCATATACTGTCACAGTAATCTGCTGTATCACTTAACTTCTGTTGAAGTATGGGAATTGCAATAATCAGGAAGTGTTATAAACTGATTATCATAGTGTGCTTAGAGGCAGCATTTTAAATTCTGTTCCACATATTTTTTCTTCTTAGATGAATTGCCCACATTACATTGTAATCTTTGTTCCTCAGGTTCAGTGTTTTACAAAATTGACATGATTACCATAGAAACTCATAGGATAAGATTTTAATTAGTGGCAGAAGAAAAGAAAGTATGAGGATTATTTATGATTAAGATGGGTTTCTTTAATGTTACATATTAGGCCATGTGCTATTGGTTATATATAAATATGTATTGGACAACCTTGAGATTTCTGTCTCCCTGAATTAGACTAAATGATCATTTAAGTAGGTATATTTTGCATGTTTCAGGATCAGCCTTTCCCAGACTCCTTGATTATTACTTCTGTCTTGTAAGGTTTCACAAACAAGAGAGCAAGAAGACTATTTCTGGGATAATTAAGGCTAGATGATTATATGATTTTTTTTTTTAAATTGTTTTAAGGGACTGAAGGTTTCCTCCTATCTTTTTACTTAGAATCCTGTTGTTAGTGAACATAAATTGAGAAAATGATGTATGTGTCCAAAAAGTAATTTCTAAACTGTGAACTATTCAGTAACACTGAGTCTTTGATGATACTTAGTCATCCAGTAGACTTTTCTTTCCTCTGCTTGTTCAATTATTTTCTTTTCTGTATAGCTCCTGCCTGTTACAAGCTTACTCTTCTATTTCTTGGGTGTAAGGGTTAAATCTGGGTTGGCCAAGATAGGCATGAAAAACTTGGAAATTCTCTCACCAGATGTGGCAAAGGAAATGAAGTCTGTTTAAAAATGTAAATAGATTTCAGATCAGAGCTGGTTTCACCTAACAAAGAGTTGACATATGAGAGAGGTCACAAGGGAAAGAGAGTTTCCATGTAAGCATATTTGAATGAAGGAGAAGTTAAATGCAACTGCAGCCCTTCTGGAAAGGTATCAAGAAGATAAATATTCTCCTAAAAGCAAATAACTAAGATTGTCTCACCTCTGAAAATGGAGAGGACACTAGAACCATTCTATTCTAAGGGAAGTCACCCTTTTTCATATATGTGGAAGACAATTCTCTCTTTTTGATTCCTGGGTTATTTGAATTGGCAACCAGACTAGCTCATCAAGTGAAAAGTTTGGAAAAGGAAATATTTTACCAGATTTCCTTCCTTTGGAGATGTCATCTGTAGCCCTGGTTAACAGGGCATTGAAACTAGCTGGAGACAGAGCTGAGTGGACAGCAAATACCCAAGTGATCTCTCTGAAATCTGAACCTCCTCTTTCAAAAACCCAGCATGTAGTTAAGAATTTCTAAGAGATCTGATGATTTTTGTGTGACAGGCCAAAACACGTCCCTCTGTTCCTCCGTGAAAGCAAGTCCTTCAGTGTATAGTACATAGAGATGTATTGCCTCAGAGCAACTTCCTAGAGAGGCATGGAAACCATTTTTGTTTAACACTCAAAATTTAGGCACTAGTTGACCTACGGTCAATTTTAAAACACATTCTACTGCCTCTGTTCTTTCTGTACCTGAACTGATGTGCTTGGATTCTCTAACTCAGGCGGGAAGTAGTATTTCTTTCAGAAGAACGAACCCAGGCTGACAGTAAGGGGAGATGAGAAGGGCTGTTTTGCCAAAACTAAGTAACTTCAGTTTGTTTCTCAGTTCAACAGTTGAATTCAGCAAACATGAAGGGACTGTGTTGGCCCAAACTTGAAAACAAATTATAAGGGAGACAAAAAATAGCCTCTTGCTGCAAGTCTCAGTGGCTTATTTTTCTGTACTTCAATAAATCTGAACTTGGGGAAGATGCTACAGACAACTTAAGTTTGCTTGGGAAGTAAAAGTTCAATTATCTGACATTTCTGCTCTTTCCACCCCCACCCCCCAGTGAAAAATACCACTGTAGCCTAACAGCTAATCTTTTTCTCCACATCTTGTTTCAGATTTCTCAAAAATACAATTTCATGTTTTTAGGTTAAGGTCCAGAAACTGCATTAGGTAAATTAGAGAGGTTTACAATACCTTTTATAGTACTGAAATAATTTTTTGAACATAAGTAATTGTCCTCTCTTAATTCAGCTTTACGCCTGTGATTTGTGTTTCATACTTTGTTCCAAAGAATTGTTTCTAATAGCATTTGAATGTTTGTGTTTCGTGGAGTTAAATGTGCACCCATAACGATGGAAATGTTGTTGTACAGGACTATGAAGGAAAAAAAAAAAAATCTGCAAAAATTTCAATGCAGCTGTTACACTCCTGAGAAATTCCAGCATATCCAGTATATCTCCTTCACTGGCAGTTCCCGGTCCTTATTTCGGAGAGTTGTTTTTTTTTTTTTTTTTCTTCTGTATTTCTGAAGTTTGAGTGCAGAGTGTAAATTGTTATGAATCCTGACAGATGAGCTTCACTTCTACCAACCAGTAGTACCAATGTACTAGTTCTTGCAAACACCCATTAAGCTCAGCAGCATGTATAATTTCTATAACAAGGTGAAGGGAAATCTGTCTTGTAACACAGCAGAAGCCTGGCAACACTGGAAATAAGCTACCTCTAGCTGTTCTCTTCTACCACTTGTGCATCAAGAAAGTCTTTATGTGCACACTCAGACCCAAGTCTTCCATTTTCTATTCAGTATTACAAACTCAATCTGTGTCAGATTCATGAGGCTGAAGAGTACAAGGGGAAAAGAGGCTGAGCTCTCTCTCCATGTAGAGAAAGATGTAAGGGGCACCCATGGGTTTTCTTACTGTTTATACCAAATGACTCAATCCAATATATATAAACCAGAATCTAGGACTCCATGTGGCCACAAAGGTAAAACTCCTCTCACTTTTGTGTATGCTTGCTCACCCTCTGACTTCATGACTCTTCGTTTTCTGTGTGTGCATGGCTTGACTTCAATGGGGAAGGTGAGAAGCAACTCCATTCTGGTTTTATCCGTACTGAATGGGAACTGTGGGAAGTGGACATGTGTCTCAGGCAGGGGGAGACATGATTGCAGGTTTCCCATTTCATGGACATAAACTCTATGTACTACAGGCAGCACTCATCATAACCAACTGTCTTTTCAAAGGGACTCTGACTCAATACTATATATATAAGTTTTAGGAGTGCTTAAAGTGCATCTGTTGGATTAGACTCATTAGGGGATTTAGATGGGTGAATATTGAATTTGTGAATCTTTTGACAACCTTAGATGTCCTAACCAGGTTGCTTAGTTAAAATGAGGCATAAGCTTCTATAGGGATGGAAGCAGCTAAATTTTGGGTTTTCAGGAAAGTTTTTCTGGACAGAAATGTCAGTATTATGGGTATGGATATATTTAATTAGGTAAACAAAGTTTTATTATTAATTGTTTTGTTAACAAAGTATCTAAATTTTGCCTAAATTGAAATTTAAGTCCGTTCCTGAATCTGGATTTCATGCATTATTTGTCTTCTGTACTTGTCTAAAAATAATGTTGTGTACTCATTCAAGATTTTTCATTTATATACAACTTATTATGAGAGTATTCAAACTAATGTAATATAAATAAAAAGCCTGCCTGTTAGGCTGGATCTCATTTCCAGGAGGGTTGCTTGGTAACTGCAACGTTTTCTACTAAGATTATATTTGTTCTTAGCCGATACATACTTCTGTCATGGGATGATAGTGGGCTTGGGGTTTTTTTCCTAATTATCTAAATGTAAATTATGGAATTTAGGTATTATTTGAACATCGTGATTCATAGGAATCATTATATAATGTATCTTGAAGACATGCAATCAAAAATGCTATTTAAAGAATATTGTCTGTATAACATTCCTGAGTTTCTTACCTTTTTCTTCTTTAATTTTTCAATGCAGATTACAATACCCAGACCTTCAGTGGCATCCACCCAGTCTGTTTCGGAGAGCTTTCATTATGGCCACCAGCTAGAGAAAAGAGAGCAAGATGCTCAGTCTATGGAACACACTGTGGAACTTTCCTCTCCAAAGGAAAGTTTGCCAGGTTTGGTTGTCACCGAAGATGCACTTCCAGGTAGTGCCAGCAGACCAGAGTTGGTACTAAATATCAGCCAAGAGGTGCTTGACAGGGAAGGACTTGTCAAAGAATGTGTCAACATCCTGGACTGTGGCCAAAAGGACCTACCTGAACAAAATAGTGGGATACAGGAAGAGAAAGAACTTGAAAATATTCCTGTAGAGGATGCCGAGGAAGCAAGGCTTCCAGTGGTTTCTGAGGATGCCATTGAAATGCTAAGCAAAGAACAGAATTCTTCTTTGCCAGGAAACTCAAAATCTGCTGAGGAAGAACCTCTAACAAATACTGAAGCTGCTGAAGAATCAAAGCCAAGGCTCGTCTGTTTGGTGCCAAATCAGGACGAGGTTCTGAAGTCAATAGCACCTAAAACATCTGAATTGTCTCCCTCAAGGCTTACCAAACCACATGTTAATAGACAGGCAAGCAAAATAGCACCAGTTCAGGAAAATGGTTTTCATTCTAATAAGGAAGAAGTCCATATCCAAGACTTGAAATGCCACCAAGTGGCCCTTACTACTTTTTTGCACCAGGAGGACAAAAAAGAGAAAAATGCTCCCAGAAATGGAGAGTTATTCCACTGCATTTCTGAAAATGAGAATTCTCATCGCTCCAAGAAGGATTTAGTTAAATCTCCTTTTGTATTCAGGCAGAGCCGTATTCCAGTTTTAGCACAAGAGATAGACTCAACCTCAGAGTCGTCTTCTCCTGTTTCAGCAAAGGAAAAGCTTCTTCTAAAAAAGGCCCATCAGACAGATTTGGTCAGACTACTGATGGAAAAGAGACAGCTCAAATCTTTCCTTGGTGACCTCTCAAGTGCCTCTGATAAGTCACTGGAGGAAAAAATGCCTACTGCTCCAGTACAATTTTCTGAGGATGATGTCTTATCCTCATTTTCTAGGTTGACACTGGACTCTCATTTCAGCAAGCAGACAGAAGATAGCTCTTTATCTCCAAGCAGCCCTCAGTCCAGAAAAAGCAAGATTCCAAGGCCGGTGTCTTGGGCAACCACTGATCAAGTCACCAGTTCAAGTTCAGCTCAGTTCTTTCCTCGACCACCACCAGGAAAACCACCTACTAGACCTGGGGTAGAAGCTAGGTAATGCAGAGAAAATGAAAATAGGTTTTCAGGTTGAAAATGGATTTTAGCTAATCTGCAGTTAGTATGCAGTACGTAATGCTGTACAAGTTCCATTCTTTAACTATTTTTTTTTTAAATGTTGGGCTTCAATTTTCTGAGAAATGTTACGTTGTTGGAGAATGAATGAGAAGAGGCTGTTACACAAAAACCAGCCTGCTTCACTGTTGAATCATATCTCAAGGGATGTGTATTCAATATTTTGAAACCTGTCAATCTATAACTAAATCTTTACACTCGGGCATGAAGGGACTGTGTTGGCTTGTTTGTTTGGTTGGTTTTTTGTTTGTTTTTTGTTTGTTTGTTTGTTTGTTTGTTTTTGTTTTTTAAAGAGTGGTCACTTTTCCAGATTTTCACAAACCCAGAAAAGTCAATTAGGATCTGTCATTTTCAACAATTTAAAAATTAAACTGTTCTTATTGTTGAAATTTTAATTTGGGGGTGTTGAGATACCAGCCCATCAGTATTGAGTTAGCTCTGCTCAGATCATGGCTAAGTGAAAACAATTAATTAAAGGGGGGCAGAGTGAATCATACAAGCCTCCCTTTGCCAATTCTCTATACAGACAACCATGATCTAGTTTCTTCAGTGCCTACATTACCAGATATGGAGATTTTTGATACAGTAGTGTGAAATCCTCTGAAGGAAGTTGTGGTGTGCTTTGTGTCATCCCTTAAAATTGTGTATATTGATGGTGTGCAGGAATGGATGTACCCCTCCAAAACAGAGGTGATAAGCACTGCTCCTCAGTGCACTTCTTCCAGCACCACCAGGAAAATTCTATTATTCTCTAAGCAGTTAGACTGTTTATGTTGTGTGAGTTTATGCAGATATGAATACTGTATTGACCTGAACAACACAGAAGCCAAAGCCTAGATCCAAACACCTCTATCTTATAGGAAAGTTCAGCTCCAGGTGTCTGTTCTGCACAGTAAAATCATCCCTAGTTTGCAGTGATTCTGTGTTTCTATATGAACTTTAGTGAATAGGTGGGAAGAGAAATAATTTTTCTTCGTTTCTTCTTAAGGTTACGCAGATACAGAGTCCTAGGGAGTAGCAACTCGGACTCAGATCTTATCTCTCGTCTGGCTCAAATCCTACAGAATGGATCTCAAAGACCAAGGAGTTCTACCCAGTGTAAGAGTCCAGGATCTCCACATAGTCCAAAAACACCACCCAAAAGCCCTGTCATCCCCCGACGCAGTCCCAGTGCCTCCCCTAGGAGCTCTTCTTTACCCCGTACTGCTAGTTCTTCTCCGTCCCGGGCTGGGAGGCCCCATCATGATCAGAGGAGTTCATCCCCACATCTTGGGAGGAGTAAATCACCTCCTAGCCATTCAGGCTCCTCATCTTCTAGGAGGTCCTGCCAACAAGAGCACTGCTGCAACAAACCAAGCAAGAACGGTCTGAAAGGATCCGGCAGTTCCTTCCACCATTCCCCAAACACTAAGACTCCCACAGGAAAGAGCAAATCAACCACTAAGCTTAGCAGATAGGAACTGGGCCTTGACAGGTATAAAGCCGCAGCCACCTCCTAAACCTGATGCATGTTGTGTCTGTGTACTGTGTATTAAAAAAAAAATTATCTAAAAAAGTATATTTAAAAAAAATAATGGTGTTGAATCTGTGCTTTTTAAAGAAAGTAAGCGACATAAGCTATTCATGAGAAAGCATACTGTGTAAATAAGTGGCATTGCCTAAGAGCAGGCAGCAAGCAGATCTGCCAGAGGGAAAGTAGAGGCCAAGATAAGAATGACTAGGTAGTCAAAGAGGTGCAATGTATTTAGGGTAAAAAAATATCTCTTGAGGTGAGTTTTTTAAAAGGGTATTTATTTCTGTGGTTTTAGTTTACCTAGCTAGAAGATTTGACCTAATTACTTAAGGCTTTACATACTTCTTGAGTATGTAAGAAAGCCTGAAATGATTATTCTCAAAATGGCATCACCACGTGGGAGACAAGTACTGCTCAAGCATGTCTTTGTACTTTTTAAAAAAGCACACAATTAAGAAGATGATGGTATTTTTACCTTATAAGGTAGAAATTCTCTTCTGTTTTGAGCTGCACACGTCTCCGAGTCTTTCAATGCTCAACCTGTCCCCTATCTACCCCCCTAATCTGGCACAGATTTTTTTACCTAGGGAAGTATCATATACCTTGCCCCTTAGAAAAAATAGTACTCAGTGTTCAATATTTGCCAAGATGTTTATAGCTATATTCTTTATAAATTTGTTTACTACTAATTAGGATCCAAGAAGCTAATTCTCGGGTTTGTGTCAAATACTTCTCTGGGAGTCATAGTGGGGCTCTTCAAAACCTGTTCAGTAGAATCTGGAAAAGCATCCCAGTCTGGGAAATAAGATAAAGGAGGAGATGTCTGCACTTCACTGAGTGTTGCAGATTTACAACAAATTGCAATGTAAGTTAGAATATAAGTTAAAAAACAAAAGTACATTTTTTTTCCCCTTGACTCAACTGCAAAAAGAACCCTTGTTATTGCTGGCTTTTGTTTTTCCATTAGTTATGGATCACTTAAACCACTGATCATACTGTGCAGAGATCATCCCCAACCAAGATTCGCTTTTTTGTTTCACGTTTCATGTTCTTATAAAACAAATGACCAGAGATGAGTGTACTTTGTGAACATGGCAGGTTATAGATGATAGAAATACACTTAACAGTCTTAGGAAATCTGGGTAAGAATATTAGTCCTCAAAGCAAAATGTACAGGAAGCAATCTGAGATATTTTTTGTGTTGGATTCTTGTCATTCTTTCACCCAAATGGTTTTTTGATAGCCAAGCTTCAGGTCCATGGTGTCTAATTCTTCCAACTTTGCTAGTTATTTAATAATTTCTTGTGTTCTACAGGACCCCTGTAGGGAACGTAACGGTACAGCACCTTTTACTATGTTCAGAAGAGAATAGTAATGGGCAAGAACGCAAGCCTGAGAAAAAGACGCAGCCAGCTCTCCCTGACCATTCCTGTTGTGGGGATGCTGGATGCATAGGAGGCTTGTCAGTTACTGATCTGCTTGCTGTAGTCATATGCCTCTCCAGCCAGCATCTGTGCTTTTTTTATTTAACCTCTGCCAAATGAATACCTTTGGATTAAAAAGGGAATATATTGTCTCTGAGCTAACACATTCTAATGCTGCATTAAAGCTGCCCTGGAGCTGCACTGAATTTCACTTGCTTTGTCAGATTATGTTGATGTTTCTTTTTCTTTTGTTACTACAAAAATGTATATTGTTTCCCATACGTAATGTAGCACAGTGTGGAACCTTAATTCCATTCAGGTTTCAAGCACTACAGATGAATGCAATAGGTAGGGTATACCTGCTTTTTCTGAAGAAATTGTACCATTGGAAAGTCCTATTCCTTTGTATTATATTGTATAATAGGTGCTATACCAATAATTGCATGTCCTCATGGTAAATTATATAATATAAATATTTATATATACATATATGTATATGCTTATATAAACTCATTCTTTCTCATTTTTCATTTGTAATTTATGGACTACAAATAATACAGTTCCCTTTCTGTTAGTTCCTGAATACTTCTGGCATTACATCTTCTATTTCCATGCCCTCTCCCTCCCCCAAATTTCTGGAATGCACAAATTCTAATAGCCTTTATACCATGGTACAAGAATGAAGAACTGCTGATTTCTCAACCAGCCAATGTTTCATTTTGCAGCTTGCTTAATTTTTCTTAATAATTTTGTGTGTGCATATGGAACACGAACAGAGACTCAAAGGTATTTTTATTTTTTATTACAAATAGGGCTTGTGGTTACTCATTTTTATTTCATAATGTGAGTTCTTAATTGTTATGAATGTTAGTCATATGGAAACAGTGACAGTCAATGAATACCTAAGAGATGAATGTGACAACAACAAATTCCATCCTTTCCTTCCTCTTCTCCTCATGTTTCCTTACATCACAGCATAAAAAGACTTTGGTCCCATTGCCATCTTTTTGCCCTGGGCACTGCTGGAATTATTTGTTAAGGTGGTGTGGCAACCTATGGTTATCTTTCCTCTCCCTTCCCTTATTTCTGAAAAGCATTTGTTATGGTCTCATAAGCTTATTCCTAGGCTTACATGGTCAGTTCTAAGATGTACCAACTTTATGCATCCTTGTCTGAAATGCTGAAGTTGAGGTGTTTATATTTTCTCTCCAGTGTAGCAGGATCCAGAAACAGGTAATTGCTTTACAGGTGAGAAAAAAATATAATACCTAAGGATTTTTTTATGTTGTCTTCAAAGTACAGACTTGTCCATGGTTACATGTTGCTGTGTAAAATAAATCAATGCTGTAGCAATTCACTTGTACTTGAACTACTTGCCAATGTAAACATAGTAAACTATGCCAAAACTGAGAAAGAGATAGCAATTGTGACTGATGACCCAGGCTGCTTTCACTGCAGGAAAAGGTAAAAGGACTGTGTATCCCCAGTTGCTTTTTGCTGTGGACTCAACAGGATCTAGGGAGAAAATCATGAAGATATGAACGGAGTAATTATTAACAACTCGTCTTGAACTACCCGCTCTTCTAGAGTTTTTTTCTTGGTTGATAGCTTCTGTGCTGAAGTTTACAGAATTGCTTACTATAGTCTAATGTAGCAGTTGGTTAATGTGGTTAGGTAACCGTCAGCTGATCAACTCACACATAAGCATTAGCTTAATATTTCTAGAGGGCCTGTATTATCCTCAAGAACTCTGTAAGCTTAAATATTTGAATATGCAAGTGACTCTGCCTAAAATCACCGACATACATGTGTGGCCCTCATGCACAGTGTGTATCTAGGGTTATCTGCACCAAACTGTCAGGGAAGGGGAAGGTCTTTACTCTGTTGTACGGTTATTCTGCATAACACACACAACAGCTTACAGAGGGAAACAGTATCACTGAAGGAGCTGTTGCTTTGTCCTCTTCAAGCCTCCGTTTCTTTGGAGGGCAGTACAATGGAGCCGGGACATGTAGCAAATGCAGATGCTGCACGCACATCTTCTCCTTATGGTGTTTCCTGTGTTGCAGCCAGCACTTTGGAGCATTTCTTAGAGAAATTGAGGCATGAAGTCTTTTAACAAAAACACAACTTGAAAAGACTGAGCATTTCATGCAGACTTTTGTGCTGCAATATTGCATGGTATAAGGAATCTAAGTTACGACCTCAAAAATCTATAGTAATATTAATAAACCTCATTGTTAATTACAAATATCAATTACTACTTAAGTAAAACCCTCTTAAAATAATAGAAAGTGTGATACAGTAGAGCAACACTGGCAAGTTGCATGATGCTGGGCACCTATCTACTACTTCAGCAGGATGGGAAAGCATAGAAAACGTCACTGCTCAAAACCAGGAGCAGTGTCGGGTCTTAACTGCTAGTTATATACAATTATTTAGGAGGCAAACCCCTGAGGAGCAACATGGGGCATTTGGTATGGCCCCCAGCCACATCCTGTCTTGGGAAATCTGGACATATTCTTGCCTTGAAGTCTGCATGTGTGAGATCAAGCTTTCTTGCATACCTCACTAAACAATCTTGACGTAAAGGGAAGGATCCAATCCTTTATATTTAAAAATCCCTTGAAAGATTTTTCATCTGAAAAAGACTTGCAAGAGCCCTGTCATGTACAATTTGTAGTGTTATGGTATGAGCTATAGCTGGGAAAACATTTTCGTTTTATATATATATAAAAATATTCATTTGTACATAAGTGTATCTATATATACACTTATATAGATACTGTATATTATATAGAAGCATATACATACAAACATATGTGTGTATATACATATAGATAGGAACGTTCTCAGCTATTGCATCCTGTTTACTGGAATTCATTTACCAGAATTGAGCCGAGGCCTGTTTTGCTTTGATTTGCTCTGATCTCTTCATCTACTGTAATTTTGCTGTGCCCTAATTCTCATTCTATGTCTGTTCCATATTAGAAGGCCTGATTCTGTAGTTCTACTGGGGCGAAATTCCCCCAAGTCCTTCTTATTGCAGCATCATTTATGCAATGGTTGACTGCAACGTTTCTAAAGAATACTACCTTTTCCTCTTTGATGAGAATCTAGACAAAGCTAGACTTAAAGTGTGGACTCTTTCTTGTAAGCAGAATTTTTCCATCTGGAATTGCACATCTTTGTGGAGCGCTTAAGAAGCATAAATTCTGGTAAGAAGAAAGTGATTACTTCAATTTCTTGAAAGGCTCTAATGGCAAGCTAGAGATATGTGCCTCCAATTTTTATACCTATGTTAAATGAAAGAAGAATCTTCTGAAGAGGAGTGGGAGAATGAAAGAGGGCTCAAAGTCACTTTATTTTCTCATTGAAGGTATGTAACGTTTTGATTTGTTTCAAGCGGGACTGATCCTGCGAGGTGACGAGCACCGTGCCCTCCTCAATTCCAGTGAGCAATGGGCTGTTTGGGTGCCCTAGGTTAATACCGTGATTCCCTGTGGTGCGTGGCGTGTTCTCTGTCTGCTTTTCCACTATAGGACTGGTAACAGAACCGTCAGCTATAGAAATAGAAGGCCTGATGGTTGTCCATGATTATTTCTGCAACTGGTAAAAGCTTTGGATGCTCATTCCTATTTCTGAAACTTGTGGAACAGTGTTTTTATTCTTCTGCTTTTAGGTAACTGGCTGAAGGGGTTTGTTTGCTTTTGGCCCAAACGTCACTGGTTGTGCTTACTGCAATTTTCAGGAACCAGTAACGCTGGTGAGAGGGAGTGAGGTTCAGTGTTTGGGCTACATGCAATCCGCAGACATAGGCTGTGTGGTTCCTAGCTAATGGATGCGAGTTGCATAAGCACGCACCTCACACAAGAATACCTCAGCTGTCTGCTTGAAGCCAGTCTTCCTTTTCCCTACACCGAACATTTGTAAAAGAGAAATTATATAACAGTTAACCTGATTTGTGTCAAAACTGTCTGGGATTATTTTAAGATACTGTAAACTGCCAAAAGGTTTATTTAATCACTTGTTTTCCTGTGGTTGATATAATCAGGCTTTTTAGTATTAACCTTGGAAGGTTTTTCAAAGGCAGAAATGCGTAGGGGTGCATTGGTTTCAAGTCTAATGTATTAACAGCAATTACTGTAGCCATCCAGGTTTGAACATGCAGGCTGATTTGACTCTCCATTGTTGGTAGCACACTCTCTCTTCAGAACAGCAGTGACAAACCCAAATGTTAGCATATGTCCTTTATGTATTTGGCTTTTTTTTTCTCCTCTAAGTGAAGAGCTCGGATCCTTGGGGTTTCTTGCTATTCTTCTGCAGGAGAAACTTTCATTAAAGTCACCGTAGGGTCTTGTTTTGCTCAGTTTTTTTCCCTGTTTAGAGAGTAAAGGAGTAAACTCACTCTACAAATATTATATTTGCAATTGCTGTATTTTAAATTGGAAAAGGCTTGTTTTTTATTACTATTATGTCATGAAATAGCTTTTAATCTCTTCTTTTGTGTAAGAATTACTGCTGAGAGCCAGCTTTGGTCAAGAGCACAAAGTGGTTTCTTCTAAAACAGTACAAGTGGCCGCTCACACGCAGTGCTGATCATCCACAACTGTCTGTGGGAATTCAGCTGGAAGTAATTGGAGTTCCAGATGTTTGTTTCCTTTTGAGATCTTTGACCTATCTTTTATATAAATGACCTATAGTAACAGCAGACTGGATTGCTCCAAATGATACCGTATGATTAGTTAGGCCTGCCCGGCTTCAAATCCTTTTAAATCCCTATCTGCTGCATAGCAGGCAAGGACATAAAGGTTTGACACAAGGTGTGGTGGGATATTTATTTTGGCTATTTGATCTCTTTTTCCTCTGGCTGGAGATGTGGATTGATTGCCTAGCAGCCCTCACTGCATCCTTTTTACATTTCTTGGCTAGAACGCAAGATTTGGAATTCTTTCCCAACTTCCAACTTTATAGAGTCAGCCCAGAGACAAGTTGCCGTGCTCGGGCCAACAGATGTCAATTTTCAAATGCTTTCCTATTAATACCTGAACCAGTAAATTAAGGAGATCACCAGCAATGCCTTCAGACAAGTACTGACTTTCTGAAGCCACCAGCCAACGGCTGCTAATCGAAAATCTCTGGGCAATACCACAAAGAATGAAATCTGTGTACTAATTAAAAACACAATGTTGTCACCCCATAAGAAATTAGGTACTTGGTAGTAAAATCTGCAGCATGGTTAAATTAAGTGGAAAGTAGTTCCAAGATTGTTTGTTACCATTGAGGAAGACAAAGGTTGAGTCCTTCAAATTCTCTTGCTGAGTAATTGCAGTTCCCTTCCCCTCCTTGGAAATCTTCTCAGCCATTCTTTTCCTTTAAAGTTTGCTCAGGCACCCACAACCATAAAGAGTTAATGCCCTTGTAATGGTCATTTGTACATAAAGTTGTAATTATTTATTTTCTCATTTGTACCATATCAAGGCTTTGTACAATGTCTTAAGTTTTGTTTTCAAATTATTTTGTATTTTATTTTTATAAACTGGTTCTAAATAAAATATTCATTCAGCATGCAAAACTTCAATTCTTGACTGCGTTTGTATTAAATTTTAATCACTTATAAAGCTTCAGTTGATTTTTTCAGTATTTTTTACTAATCTAACCTTGTACTTTAAATTGAGAAAGTGCCTTGAGAGTTAATTTTTTTCCCTGTCACAAGAAAGCAAAAAGCAAGTGTCTGTTGGTGCTACTGCAACGTGAGTCAGATGTTCATAGTGCAAGTCGGAACGATTGGATCAATGGAAGTTTTGCTGATTTAGTAGCTTTGTGTGTTGTATATTAGTAAGAACAGAGAAACTCAACCAGCCTTCTCAGAAACCTCCCTTTCTATTTGCTCTTTCTCTTATCCATATGCTCTGTGTTCAGCCAAACAACGATCACCACAGCCAGACCAGATCAAGTTTATAAACAGCATGATGGATCCCGGCCTCCTTGTTCTGAAGAGCAAGCTGCTACTTCACTGGGTTTGGTTTTGATTAAACTTTTTCCTTCAAAATTGTAATTCCTTATTTAGTCAGAAGCCACCCTGGTTGATTTCCTTGGAGATGATGAGCTGTCTGGATGCAGTTGCTGAGCCTTTACAGCCTACAGAGTGTGTACAACACACTTCAGTGTCAGAGAGCAGAGAATTGGGTGACCAGAAGTTGTCACTGGATCTGAGCGGTTCGTGCTACGTGGAAACGCAGCATTAAACGACCAGTTGCTCTCATTTCCTCCAACATCCTTTAATTTCTCTTTCTAGTAAAACTAGGTTAAAGGAGTACAGTATCATCACAATGAATGTTTCTGGTTTATGCGCCTGCATGTCTTAGTCCTTGCATGCTGTGGAAAGCACTGCCTGCTTTTTCTGCAGCAGAACAAGGGTTTTAGGCAAACCCAGAATAACTGGAGAAAATTCCCTGGATCTTTTCCTTGGCATTAGCACTGTTACACCTTGCATGTACAGCAAATTAAAAGCCAGCTCTGTGCCTGTTCAAATCATTGGCAATATTTTCATTAACCTTCATGGCCAGGTCATTAGCTCTTGTTGTTTCTATAAATAGCCCAAATTGCTTCACACACCAGGAAATAAACTGGGCATTCATTTACTCAGTAACATTCCAAGAAAATTATATTTCATCTTCTGTTAAGAGTAACCAGAAATTTCATGGTGTGCTTCTGGATGGCATGTGGTTTTTTGGTGCTCCCAATGCAGCCATCGTTTGATATCAGAAAGGGTGCATAAAGAAGCCGTAAGCCAGCTGTATTAATTTGAAAACAACAAAATTGTGCACTCTGCACTGGCACTGGGTAGCTGAGTATCTTTCCTTCTTTAAAATGTTACGTAAATCTGGATCGTAGCAGAGATTGGAGAGTGGTTTTGATCTGACGACAGTGTACATTAGCAATGCCACTGCCAGACTGTGGGAGATAAGCACAATTGGAACAAAGACCTTGTGGCAGGTGGGTGTTGAGGTCTGGTTGAGCTGTCTGACCACGGCATTGCCTTGTAGCATTGCCTGGCTTCTTGTCTTCATTCACACAGGAGATCCAAGCTGCCCGCTCTGCTCTGGGGGGGTGGGGTTGTCTCTTGCTGCCTTTCTCTGCACTTGCACTGTAGCTTCCTTTCATCTAAATTTGGAGATAATAATTTGGACATAATAAAGCTGTGCAGTAGACAAAGCCAGCTCCCCCTAGAATGCTGTGGTAAGGGCAAGTCAAGTATTGACAACTGGAGAAAATACTGAAAACATTGGCAGAAAGTCAAACAGGTAAGAACTGGCCATTGCAACCAGGACAAGTTCAAACCACTGCCCAGAAGGAGCAGGTAAACTTTAGATCACACTTTGCTGATCTACTTGGAATATCAGAGTAGCATTAATTGCTTTGTCATTAATTGGCTTCTTTGTCCATGAGAACAAAATACAAACGAAGGATGCCTTCTTCAGTTACAGAAAACACTGCTTGAGAGAGACTATCTGTACTAACGGGGGAGAAATAATACTTCCAGTGGGTTCATTTGGAAAGCTTTTAACAACACAGACAACTGAAAAAATCCTATTTAGAAGAATTAGTTCTTTCCTGGTTTTAAACCCAGCAATTTATTAATAAGGCAGCAGTACCTGTCACCTGCACGATCTCCTCTCGTTGAGGTAAACCTGAAAGCAAGAACCTCCTCTTCTTCAAGGAATTAGTCCCAATTAACAGTGAGCCGTACACGTATATGTTTTAGCTTCATGAGATAGTTGGATGTTTTACTCCCATGTGTGGTACGAAGGGAAGCAGTTGCTAACAACATGACTGCCCCGTGTTCTCCTTTTATAAGGCAGCAGCTGTCGGTAAGGCACGTGCGTGTCACTGGCGCGTCGTAATGGTACAACGCCTGAAGTTGAAGGAAGTACCTAAAAAAGTACCTTTTCATACAGCGTAGTGCTCTGCCAAAGCTGACTGCAAAAATGACATGTCTTACCCTACAATTGCATGTTCTTATGCTGGTAGAAGAGAACTGAATTGGGTTGCTGTTGCCTACATCATTTGCACTTGCTAAATTCTTGTGCAAAATGACTGGACAACTAGAGGCAGACAGTCATTGCTACCGGCCACTTTTGTCTGCAGAACTTTGATATTGGTGATAAAAGCTTAAGATGACCTGCAGGATTTTTGTGGTCCTCAGATAAAACAACAGGTGAGGGCTTTTTTTCCCCCTCCACTATAGACACTGGACATGTCAAAAGCACCTCTGCTAATTTTGAATTAGGTGAAGCAGAGGAATTCCAGTATGTAAGTGTTAAACATACCAGCCTCAGACACATCTTAAGAGTAGCGTCAAAGGCACTAGTGTCCCCTTCTCTAAACGTGAAATGGAGTTTCTTCTTTTTCACACCAGGATAAAATGGTCCCTTTGTGCTTGTTTCAGAGTTGACAACAGGTTAATTTTTGCTCCAACTCACATTTTTCTTCTTCCTTGGACAAATAGTTAAAGGAAGATTTCACTCATCTCTCCAATAGGTGAAGATGAAAGCTTCATAAACTATGCAAGAGCATTTGTTCTGTCTGGAGCAAAGTCATCCCCTGACTCCTGTCATTTAACAGCAAATCTAACTTCTGTTTCATGTAAAATGATAGGGGAACTTTTTTGCTCTCTGCACTTCGAATGTTGCAGTACTGGTTTCAGAAGGCTGGCAAAAATCTCAGGGAGATACAGCCTGCTTAGAAACCACAGGGGGAAATTACTCCATGTCAAAACCAGGCATCACTCATCAATTACTATTTTTTGCTGCATTTCTCTCTTTTAATCATGTGACAATAAAGAGCCTACCCTGCTAGTGCAGCCAAACAAAATTCCTCTGAGGAGAAGGTGCATTTGACAAGCTGGGAACAAACAATGATATGTCAATTCCGGTGATTACATTCATGAATCAACAGCTCAGCCCTCACCCATTCCTAGAGTAAGCAAGTACGTCAAGCTTCCCGCGACGCCTTGCCCACAGCTCAGACTTCAAAAAAAAATAATTCACAACCACCAAGCAAACACCTCCGACATCATTAGAAAAACCAAGCACTCGAAAAAACAGCTACTTACTTCTGAGGTTTGTTTAATCAAAATACTAAGCAAGTTGTGTAAGACAGCTCCTCCCAGTCAGTAACCATAATGTTACTTTTTTACCCCACTCTCATGCCTTTTATTTTTCAAAAGGTCACATTAAACAAAGGACAATACAGACAAGAGCCTGAGTCAAAATAAATCTGGTTTTTGTTTGTTTTTTAAAGAGAGTAAGAGGATAAAGAAAACATAAAAAATTATTAGCCAACTGCGACAGAGTTAACAAACAGGAGACTGCTAATTAGTGTTTAATGCCACCTGTAGCGAAATGTTTCCCACTGGGAAAAACGTGAGAGGCAAGTCCACTTTGCTCCTTCGAGCTCACAGGCTGGAGCAGAACGTACAACAGCACCTAACACCACAGTCACTTTACATATATTCAAGTTTTTACACATCTGCAAAGCAGAAGTAGTAGCAGCCATTTGGATGTTCTTTCTTAATGGTTCTCAGGGGGGGCCTAGGGAATTCGGAAGGACCTGGTTCTTGTGATATGGAGCTGGAGCTGCAGCTGCTGCTTCTGCTGCTATTTCCAGCCACCTGCGTTCTACCTCTGTCTTCGGCAGGGGAGACCTGGGGGGAGCCTGGGCTCAGGTACCCAGCCGGGGTCTGAGTAGAGGCAGTGGCATACGTGGGTGGGCCAGTGTTGTTTTTCACATAGACGTTTTTGATAGCAACAAGCGTATGCGCCATGATGCTGAGGCTGTTGCTCAGATCTTGCATGCCTTGCTGCAGCAGCCGAAGGTTGTGGTTGACACTGTCAAAGCCAGACTGGATCACCTGCAACTGGGTCTGCTGAATCTGCACTAGGTCCTCTTCGGTTATTTCATGTTGGTCTGCCCGGGACCTGCCTTTTGTTTTGGCTTTTACTTTCCCAGAGGAACCACCACCTGATGTCCCCAGAAAAGGTACTTGTTCTCGGCTAGGTGGAACCACCGCCATGTCCTCAGAGCTTTCTTCTGGCTCTACCACCTTCACTACTATTTCTTCTTTGAGGTTCATCTTCTCAAGACTGGTTTGATGAGATGGGCCAGGATCATCATTAAACCCTAGAGGAGATGGGTGGGGAGGAAAAGCAAAGGGAAGTAGTCAGTGAGAAACTCCACGACCTCAGGGGGTCAGTGAAATGTGTTCTTATCTAGTAAGTGTTAACATTAGTCCTTCACCCAAGACTCTACAACTCACGCTGCATTAACTTTGATGCTTTTAGAATACAAATTACCTCGGTAGGTGGGAAAAAAACCATTCACCAGTAAACCACATAGTCACTTGCTACAGATCCCCTACCAGCCCCACCACAGAAGCTGAGGTTTGGGTTCCAAGAGGCAGAAGTCCTTACAGGCTCATTTCATGCTCTACTGTGCACACTGTAACCAATAACAGTGTGGCTGCGAGAAAGCCCTTAGTACTGAAGGCGACCGCACTGATGCGACATCTCTTGGGAAGGTACAAAGTTATGTACTCGCAGCACTTTGCACTGCCTCCAACTGCGTGCTGGCACGGCTCTTCGCAGTTGCAACCATCGGTCCTACATAGTGAACACAGGCGGCTGGGTCTGTCCCTCACGGATAGGCATCTACTACGAGACAGGGTTTACTTTTAGGTGCTGTTCGGGTGCCTCTCTACGACCCACAGCCTCAAATCTCCCAGTTCTGTGTGTGTGCGTATCTATACGTTTCCAAGGAGGGAAGGCAGTCATCCAAAACAGGTATTTTCAAGCCGGGCGGGTACCCGCAGCCCCCCGCGCCCCCGCAGAGAGCGGGGAATCTGCTGCGGCAGCGGATCGGCTCCATTCCTCCCCGGGCGACCGGGGAAGCGGCAGCCGGGGCCGCCGCAGCGGGTTCGGCCGGGCGGAGGCTCCGGGTC
>VZTM01025080.1:57668-91263 GCA_013400555.1 Jacana jacana | reverse complement strand
CGCGGAGGCGAGGCCTCGGTCCCTCGGCTGCCCGGAGGGCAGCGGGCGTCCTGAGGTGACGCGGTGAAAGGAAGGGTGGTCCCGCGGCTTTGGTGGGGGAAAAATAGTGGTGAGAGACGGACGGAGCTGCCACCGGCACTGTGCGGGCACCATCCAGCGCCACAGCCATGGGCCCGGCCCGGTGAGGAACTTGGTGTCCCCTCTGTGCGCTGAGGAGGGTTCTTCATGGCTGGGAGCGGGTTCTTTCTGGGCTTTGGGCAGGCTGAGTTTTGTAAGGGATATGGCTGGAGAACTTGGGTTCCTGGGGTAGTCACAGAATGATAGGGACTGGAAGGGACTTCTGGAGATCATCTACTGAACAAAAGTATCTGCAGAAGCAATTTGTTTTTAAAGCATTTTCTGGCCAAGCCCCTCAGAATGCGTTACCTGGCGTTAATTAAAATCAAAACTCACTGCTGTCACCCATGTGAGTTAGTTGTCAGTATGGCTGTCACCCTAGCCATGTGCAGGCAGAAGTGACCAGCATTCTGATATTGTCTGGTGTTGCTGGAGCTGTTACTGGCAGAAGCCAAGCTGGGGGGGTTCTGGAGCTGGAGGAGCTGGCAGCCCATCCAGCGCTGCGTGGGTGGAGGGTGCAGAGGCCCAGTTTGTTAACCAGAAAGTTTGTCCTTGTGAGGGAGTTGTCAACTGCCTTTGGCTTCTGGAAGCAGCCCAGTGGCTTCAGCATGAGAAAGCAAGTGGGAGGGTTGCAGCTGGAACTACTGATAAGTTGACTTTGTCCGGTCCTGGGGGAACCGAACCTCTGTCAAATTGCACAGAGACAGATGAGTGAAAACAGGTTGTACTCTGAAAAGCTGGAGAAACTGCCTGACCTTGTGCTTAGTGCTGGCTGTAATCTTGTATTTTGCCTCTGGACTAAGCCCAGGGGGGCATCTGAGGAAATGGCAGGTGGCTCTGGCTTTCATGGCAGCTGGTAAGAAGATGGGTCTTCTGACACCATACAGGGTTTGTGTTCTGGCCTGTTTTTTCATTGAGCGTTAGAGTGCTAAAGCAGTGAGCCGTGCCTGCTTGGATTGCTATCTGGGCTGTGTCAGAGTCTCTTCTCCAGGAAGCTGAGTTGGTCTCAACGCTTTCAAATATACATTTCAGCATCTGTGTTGAGGATTGTAGGAGTCCAGTCATGGCTATGCTTTCACTGCCAGCTTTCATAGAAAAAGGTCCTTCAGAAATAGCGTTTGCTCCCTTGACTTTTAATGTAGTGGAGGTGTGAATATAAATGAACAGGAATACGTGTGTGATGATTTTAATATTGGTAAGAAACACGTTGCTGCCCTTGAGAGCTACTTCAGTTGTTGTGGCAAGCGTTGCTCAATCGCTTGGAGAGGCAGCAGAAACCTGGTGCAGTGATAGGAACAAAAGAAATTTTACCCAGCAGACAAAGCTTTGAACTATGCATGTAACATGAACTCTATGAACTCTTTTTTTGTCTACCTTTACCCTTGTAAGATTGCTGCCACCTGTTTAGATTTTAAATGCCTTGGATCTGTGGTAGGTTTTTTTTGTTTAACTTTCTTAAGTGTAAACTTCATGTACCTTAAAAATTTCACAGTCTCTGTTTAGACCTCAGTGAGATCTTAAGGGAGTAGAATTATTTAATTGATATTGAAGAGCAACTTGGGTCTTGAGGCACTTCAGGACTCCCAAGTGCTTAAACAGTTGTTATAGCACCCCTCTGTGGAAGCAGGTGGCATTCGTAGACAAATAGGGAAAAGAAAAAATGCAGATTTTATATTTTCCTGTTGGAGTTGGCTGCTTCAGTATCAATGTCTTTAAAATGCTGGAATTAGGGGTGCCAGTTGCTCCAAGTTCTCCCTGGCTGTAGCTTCACTAAGTATTACTGATGTTTCCATTAAACAGTTCCACAAGTTTCCCAGTCAGAGACCAAAGTGAATGACTACTTTTGAAAACTTCTGCTAAAATAGCTTGTGTGGAGGCTGAGTTTGAGACCTGTGACCAGTGCTCAGGTAGTTTGAATTTCAGTGACCTGCTTTGGCAAGTCATGTTGTTTCTTATTGTGTATTGCAGTCCCACATTTACTACTTAAATGAGTCTGGGCATGTGGAAAGAAAGAAACAGGTAGCATCTCTGTATTAATGCTTTGCCCTCTTTCCTTGCAGGAGAACCACATCCATGACAAGCTGGTATCTCTTAGCTTGCTTCAGAAAGACTTTGTGCCTTTTTTGCTAAACTTTTTAAGGGAGCAGACCAGCCAGATCCTGACTAATGGACCCTCTACTCCTGCTAAAACCCCTAATTCCAAGGCCCACGGGAGCCAAAGGACTGGGTCAGAAAGGAGGGCAGGCCACGCAACCAGCAGCCGAGTGCAGCTCTTTTCCCAAAGGACTTCAGTGCCCACCTGTACCACGGATGCCAGCTTTTCTCCTGCTGCGGCATCCGGCAGCTCCTCTTCCTTTTCTGGGTCAAACCTCTCTAGCCCTTCTGGTGACTGCCCCAGCATGGTCTCCAGTAGCAGCCCGAGCTTCGGGTACAGCCCTGTGCTTAACCACAGTGAGAAGCGGTCATCTCAGAAGGCCAGCCTGGGGAGTTTCCTTACAGCCACGCCTGAGGCCCTGCCAGCGAGACGAGGCCGAAGGAAAGGCAGCAGCTCTGTCAGTGCCTCTGGCCGGCAGGTAGCTCGGGATCTGGGTCGCTCCCTTGCTGAAGAGGAAGAAGGAAAGAATGACAGTGTGTCGTGGAGTGGGGGGAGAAGAAAGCGGAGTGAAGTGCCTCTTGTGTCTGCCAGATCCCCACCCAGCCAGCTAAATCTTAACAACTTGGAGGAGTTTCCGCCCATGGGTGCTGCCTCTGGCTGGACAAAGTAAGAGCAAGTCTGCCTTTTGTGTCTCATTTGGATTTTGCTGCAGGTTACTGTTCCTTGACTAGCTTGTCCTGTTGTGCATGTCCAGTTGCAGAAGATACTATAATAAACAATACCTGGGGGCTGGCTTCTGGGCTTCTTGGTCAGAATTGCTTTGTTATGGTGGCCATGTAGGGTAATGTTGCTTCAACAGGCAGTCAGGTTTCCACTCTGAGAACTCAGCCAAGGTGCCTCTTTAGCCTCTCACTTACGATACTGCCTGCAGCTTCCCAGTGCACAGACCAGTTGATACCAAGCTGAGCACATCTTTGTCTTTGCATATTCTAACAAGTCAGCATTATCTTGGCTCTTCACATTTCTCACTTACCACTATAGCAATTGCTAATGAAGAGCAGTCCTGGAAGGCTCTTCAGCTTTACTGATGCTAGCGAAAAAGCTTTCGTTGTGACATTCTGTGGCTTCTGGTGGAGAGAGATGTTAGTGTGCAGCTTCATTTGTGCCCTGTAATCATGGACAAAATAGCCAGCTGATGGCTTTGGTGTGCAGCAAGCCCTGGTCTCCTTGGTGACTTCGGCTTAGCATCTGGGAAGCTGTTTGTGTTGTGGTTACCTCAGTCCTCTTTCTCTTTGAAAGCTTACTCTTTAAAATCCTCATTACCAAGTGCCAGGCTTTCATGTGTTGGAGCCTGTGTGCTCCAATATATCAGGCACTGGTCTCTGAAAGTGACTAACTTTCTAGTTGGACATGGGAAATTCCAGTTGAAAATTGATAGGTCTGTGGGTCCATGCAGCAGATCCAGATGCTGATTTGGCCAAGGGAGATAAGGTGTTTTTCCAGCATAGACAATGAGTGCCTCTCCCTCAATTGCACTGTGCCCAACTAGGAAAAAGGGTGAGGAAAGCGATCATGGAGTGTTTGGAAGGCAACACTATAGCGATTTTGAGAACACCATAGCAGTTAATATGTAGCAACCAGCTTTTCCTTGAGAAGTCTAATGCTTTATGTTCCTGTATCTCATTTCCAGTGTGTCTCTTACTGCATTGCAGAGCCTCTTCTTAAACAACAAATCTAGATAGTTTATGCAGTAAGGACGGGTTTCCCTAAATGTAAAGGGCTTACAGTAACTCGGGAGCCTGGACTCTCACTGACAGACAATGGCACCTTGATTGGTTTTGTGGGTTTTGGTTTTTATTTTTCTTTCTTATGGTAGTGTTAGAAACTGCTGGTGGATTAGTTTCTGACTAAAATGAGGCATATCCTGTCTTCTCAAATTAGAAATGTTTGGAAGAGTTGTGTTTCCAGTGTTATCTGTTCTGGGCTTGATAACTGATAATTAATTTTGCAGAAGGGTCAGCAGGCTGGTTTTAGCAGTCTGTAGCTGTGTCGCTTTTTTATTCAGAGAATAAAGTCAACAACTGTACATACAATTTGGAAATTCGGTTTCATTTCTTTTTAGCATTAGATTCTTCTGGAAGACCTGCATGCATATCTGTCTTGACACCTATTTTTTTGTTGCTGTTTAGCTTGATTTCAGTGGAATCACTTCTCACTTTTTCAGCAAAAGCAAACCATCAAGGCGAATCAACCCAACTCCCGTAAGTGCTGAGCGCCCTCTCTCAAAACCAAAGATGTGCTTCACTTCTACGCCTGTCAGCCAGCCTCCAGCTGTTCGGTTTTCATCTGGGTCAAGCCTCGAGGCCTTTACCGCTGTCCAGGAAGGAAACCTTACGTCTGTGATAAGCAACAGCCTTCAAGAAGAGAGGGAGATGCTGAAGAAAGAACGGTACAGTCTGAGCAGGGTGGTGATAGGCTTGTATTGATTCTTAATTCTCTCAAGGTGGTACCAATATCGGAGTGGAAATGACGAGACTAATATCCAAAGCAGATACTAGTGACCTTAAACTGTAATTTGCCTAAAACCAGCTGTGGCTCTGGGATCAGACTAGGATGTTAATGCAGCTGGTTCATGTTTGTTATTTCAGAGGTGTGCTGAGTCTGACCGGCAACCCTCGCTTTACCTTTAGCCGTTTAGTCAGTCCAAACTGCTTTCACTGCCTCTTTGTGGTTGGCCACACACCCATGGTGACTGTCTCCTGTACAGCTTTCCTTAGATCACACAGGTGAAGTGAGTGGGTTGGAGCTGGTATAATTAGGATCTGTTTAAAGTTTGTGTCTGTGATGGAAGGCATAGCCTGCTTTAAAGAAAATGAGTTAATGATGCTTGCAAATATGGGGAAAATGTTAAAGATTTTGCAAGTAGGCAGACTAACACAAGCTTGCAGTCTGAGGAAACAGGACATGGGTCTCAAGAGATCATGTTTTAAAAGTTACTACTGCGGTTATCTATTGAAAATTATATGTGCTGGGAGACGAGGAGAATTTTGGCTTCTAGTTGTGTCCCTGCTGCTCAGTTAATGTGTGACTTTCATCTTCTGTAAAATGGTATCACTGTTAGCCTGTGAGAAACTATTGTTTGCAATTGCTGACAGAACTGTTGCTGGTTTTGTAGATTTGTTCTTGGGGAAACTCCTCAGGACGTGTAGGTGGAATTCTTTTCCTGCTAAGCTTTGCACAGGACTGGCTGGAACAGACCAAATAGGCTCATGGGTTACTGTTTGTACCAGACCTGTAACAGAACTGCTCAGGATTCAAACCTGCCTCTGTGCACTTCAATGAAGCATGTATTCCAGTCTGAATTTGCCTGAAATGTCCCACTAATCCATATAAACTGAAGTCAATGAAATAGCACCATATGGGCTGATCTTGCCCATGAGGGATCTCATCTGACCTGTCGTGCGTGAAACAGGCAGAGCTCGGTGCTCAGAGCTCTGAGCTGCTGCTGTGCCCTCAGTAGTGGTGAAGGGAGGTACAAAACTAACACAGCTCCCTGCCAACTGTGTCCCTTTGAGCATGGGTGAAAGGTGAAATTCATGCTTTGGTAGATGACAACACTGAGGCAGAAGTGAAGCAGAGACTGTGTTGTTGGAGTCTTAACCTTAGTGGATTTACAAAGTGCTTTAATAAATAATTTTCTTCAGTTGGTTAGGTGTTATGTTCATCGCAAGGGAGATGTTATTTAGTGACTCTTATTTTGGGACTAATTTATTCTTTATTGCAGTGGTTACGCTAGAAATAGGCCAATAGAGAAAGTTCTTTGCTGCAGTTAACAACATTTCTGTCTTCCCCAGAGCCTATAAAGTGACTTTTAAAGATTTTACTTTTGAGACAATGTGGTAAGAGGTGATGTGTCAAGTGTGGATGTTTCATTGGGATCTTTAACAATCATTTGATATTACTGTTACTGGCTTTTTTCCCTGCTTCTCATGTGTCTTACATATGTCACTCTGCTGCTGCATTTTGGATGCCCTGTATAGGTACGTTCTTTTTACAGTATCCGTGTATTTAACTGAGTCATCACTGTTGATTTAGAATCCAGCAATTAAAGTAGCTTGTTCCTTCTGTCATTTAGCTTGCCAGTATGAGATTTCATAAGTGGTTGCATTGTCTTTCCACTTAATGGCATTGGATCTTCTCAGGGCATTGTTAAGTTACAAATTTGTATGGTTGGACTCAATGATCTCAGAGGTCCTCTCCAACCCCGATGATTCTCTGAAATGTGTCTGAAGGTATGAATGTGAACCTTATTTTCATAGATTATTTATAAGTGTGTCTAGCTGTCAGGCTTTGTATGTGCAAAAATTTTTCTGGGACCTGGTCTCTAACAGATTCCATGCCCTTAACCAATATCAATTCAGGTGAGAAGCAGTAACAGGTTAGTGAAATAATTTGGGCAAAATGTCATGTTATGATAGCAGAGTTGGAATTTGAATGTGATTCTTTAAAGTCTTTAGACTGTTAGCTCCAAGATCCTTTTTGATTAAGAGAAAGATGAGTTAAATAGCAATTTATGATGCTAAAAGCAGCTTTAGACAGTGCAAATGCCATGGTTAGTTATTGCAGGAATTCCTTTGTGCTTTAGACAGTGCAAATGCCATGGTTAGTTATTGCAGGAATTCCTTTGTGCTCGACTGTGAAAGACCTCTTCTGGCTGTGTGGCTGCAGTGTGTCATCTTCTGTCACATGGTATGTTTCTTCTCTTGAATTTCAGATGCAAACTGCTGTACCAGGCATCTTCTCCTGCAGGAATCTCTCTGGATCCTGGCACTCCAACTAAGCCTAGCTACACTCGCAGTGCCAGCCTTCCTGCTGAAAGCCATCTAGTGACCTGTGCAAATCCTACTAAGGTTTCCTGCAAGAAACAGTTGGAGTGTCTGGCAGAGCTCTATTCATCATGTATAGCAGGTGAAGACCCAGAAGATGTGAGACTGACCTTTCTTGGGGCTTTGAACTTGCATGTGTATTTCAGAGGGGAGGTCAATGAGAAGCAAAAGCTGTGGACAGTTAATAATGTACTAACAAATAACATCTGGAAAACTAAACTAAGCCAGCACAGTAATTTAAAATAAATGGGTACTAGGTAAAAGTTTGGGGAAGGAGATGGACCTGATGCAGTACTCTGAGCTGCAGTAGGCTGAAGTTGTATGGCCCTGTCTGGAACCAGACCCTTCCCTAACACATCTGTCCTGTCATTCCTATATCGATTTACACTGTGGCTGGGTTTGGGGAGGAAGTTCTCTGCTAACTGTGCCATAGAACAGGTGTCTGTACTTTTACCTTTGTTCATTAAAGTAGGCCAATACTGAATATCCACCTTTAGTATCTCTTTTCCTCTCTTCCAGAAAACCTGGTGCCAAATATTTTTCTGGAGCTCTTTTTTGTTCTGCAGCTCTTGACATCTAAAGGCACTTCTGCTACAGAAGATGGGGATAGTGACCTTGAAGTTAACGAAAGAAGTAAAGGTAGGAAATAGTACTGCAGGGAAACGGTATTGCTTCTGTGAAGTGATAATGTGATATAGAGTAGTTCCTGCTAGCTTGAACAGTTAGTCTTAAATTCCATAAAGGCACTTTATTACTGCTGTGGGCATCATCTGCAATGCTGAAAAAGTCATGCCTGTATGGGAAGTGCTTACACAGTAGAATAGAGTGGAGTTGCTACATACTGTTGAATTTAATATTCTGCCATTGTGTGAGATTTGCTGGAGCTGCTTGCTAACACTTTCAAAGAGAAAGAAGGATATGCTAAAGTCTCTCCTCCATTGGTCCTTGCCACTCAAAAGTGCTGTTGATCTTCTGTGTGTTTCTTAAATTTAAGGTTGGGTTATGATTGCGGAGGACCCATCGTAGAGGTGCATAATTGTTACATTTCTTTTTTTTGCAAATTCAGACTTAAGCTTGGTGCAGTTAGGGGTTTGACATGGATATAAAAAACAAGAGTGGCTTTAAGATGAGACTGACACTCCTCCTCCCTTCTGTCCCCAAGGTGCCTCAATTTGATTGACCCTTGTTTTGCCACTCACTGATTCTTAGGGCTGAGATTAGGAACACCAAGTCTCCAGCTATGGGAGCAGCAGCTGATGACTGGTTGCAGTTGGTCTACTTTTTGTTCTGGATCTCTTTTGATCTCTTGGTCAAAATGTTGAGGCATCTTTTCCTTCCCCTATGGCATTAAACAATTCAGTTACTTTTAGTGTAGGAAGGACAAGTATGGGATGATTTGTCTATGCAGGTGGCAGGGAGTGGGAACTTCTGGAAACTGGATACTGGTCTGGAAGGCTATTTTTGGGTAGGGCAGCCCCTTCTTTCCTTGAGAGCTAATTGTTGGTCTTTTAGTTTCTAAATGGTGATAGGTGCTGTTGTCTCGTTTCCTTTTTTCCTTAGATGCGTCAGGGAGACAGCATTTCCGAAGTGTGCACAATTGTGTTTATTTTGCTGTTCGAGTCTTGGATTATCAGTATGAGTGAGTTGAATATTTATTTTTTCCTCTGCTTGTGTCTGCAGGTGTGTGTGAGAGAAAGCAAATGTGTGCTCTATCCAAATTTTAGAGCTCTACCACTTACAGGCACAGAGTTGTATGTTTTCCCTGAACTAATACAACTTGACATGGATTTGGCTGCCTGAGAGTTTCCCTTGTGCTGGTCCGTCTTCTGAACTTCAGTGTAATTATGCAAGAATGGGAAACTCATGAGATGTGAGCAATAAAAATGGCCCTACAGATGCCAGTAGGATTTCATGCTGGGTGCCTAAGGCCTAGAACTCTTTACTTGGTAGCCTCATAAAAAATAAGCATCAGCATTTCTTTAGCTCTGATCTTGTGTTGTTTATGTCTGTCTTGGTGTTATCCTTGTTGTCTTGGCAGAATTATTTCCCGTTTAGAAAAGGGGATGCTGAAGCTTTTGGCGGAAAATGAACGGATTGCTTCTTTTTCTCCCACCTTGCACGAGAGGCTCAGGCAGGCTTATGAAAGCAGCACAGCCAAGGTAAAAGTTGGCAGAGCTCAACTGACATTGCTCCAAACCTTTGTGTTGTTGCTCTTTTAACATCAAAGCCATTGCAAATAAATCTCACTCCTTCTACTTTGAGTATCTTGTCATGTTGTCTTTGCCAAGGGTCTGAAAATTGCTTTTTCTTTCTCGTCAGTGGGTGAGTGAATTGCTGGTCCCAGTGGTTGTTAGCTGGGAGTTGCTGCTGGCTGGTCTTGCACTGTGCTCCAGGCCCTGATTTCAACCAGTGATTTTGACAGGGTCAAGCTTTGCTTTTGAGATGCTCATCTAGTAAACATGGATCCCAGAAGAATGATTGGTTAGATGCAATGTCAGAATGTAGTTTGGAAGAAGTGGATTTGTTTCGTAGCTACAGACTCCTGTTGGGCAAATGAAGCTTCAGAGGAGACAATGCAGCTTGTGAAAACTGGTTTCCTCATCTAATTATCTGTGTTAAGGAATGAAAGCTGGATGGGGGAATCCTTCCTTAATGTATTTTGTATCTTGTTTCACCTATCTTTTAAAAATGGAAGTTACTCTTTGCAAAGAAAGTTGGTCTGAACTAGAACATGTCAGTAGCTGAGCTTTTTATTCAAAGTTGTAAGTAAATAAAGGTCTCCTGTTACTTGAAGACGCAGGCTTTTTGAATAGGAGAATAAATAATAATACTACAGTCATTACCAAGACACTATACTGCGTTCTCTGGAGACCTATATTAAAGGTACGCTTTGGCTGTCTGCAGAACATTCTTTCCCCACTGTATAAATACCAGTTGCAATTGGTTCTGCAGAGATTTCTTAGAAAGACAAGATGCTTCCACTCATAATGCTGAGTGGTTCTGCCTCTGAAGTGTAATGTAGGTTGTAAAACTGTAGGTGTTTACTAGCAGTTAGCAACTGGGAAATAGTTAGTATCTGAACAACTCAAGTGGTGGTACTCGGTTTCCTCATCACATCTTTTCCTTGCTTTTTCTAGGTCTTGGATTGTTGGATAAATTAGAGACTTTTATTAGTCTAATGACTGCTTTCATATTTTTAACAGGTGTCTCTGCTGCTGCCATGCTCTGTACAGTCTGTTTCTTTCCAGCCAGAAACTGACAATCGCTCCAACTTTCCCAGTGACAGAGCATTTCACATATTTAAGAAACAAAGGTAAGGTTCTTCTCCTGTTACTGTATGGCTCACAGTATAATCTTTGCATGGGTGTGAACAAAGGATATTAAGAATGTCTCATGTATGCTATACTGTAGAAAGATCTTGAGATTTACACTCTAATTAAAAAAAAAAAAAAGTCTTTGTCCATATTGACTGCAGGAGCTAAATGCTTAATGTCTTTAGAGAAGAACAGCCTAATTCTTCAGGAGTTATTGAGCCTTGTGGTTAATGCCAGTACAGTGTGTCACCCTACTGGATTGCTTCTGCATATAAATCTGGTATGCTTTTACTCTTCCTGTCACCTCCCTGCATGCTTGCAGCAACAGGGTGAGGGGAGAATGGCAAGTTGTCTTGGTCCTTTTTTCTCTCCTCATAGGTATTATTTCATGTGGCTTATTCTTTCCTGCCTCTCAGTCTTCAGTATGTCTAGTAATGGGTGTTTTGGTCATTCCGTCACAGCTTGGGCATAACAAGCTTAAGCGCTTGCTATCAAAGACATGGAAAACGGAAACTCGCTGAAGTACCACTAACATTAATGAGTTTTGCAAAGGTATCTGAATGCTTAGGGGCTTGAGTTACTTAATCTGAGGTAGATTCTTGCTGGGGAGCTTAGGAGCAATTGAATATTCAGTTGTTGTTACTTCAGGTGTTGAAGAATGAGCATTCATACCCTTAAATATCTTGATTCACAGGGATGTATTTTATGAACTGCTGCGTGAATGGGAGGATAACCATGAAAAACCTGGCTGGGACTTTGAAAGAGTTCTGGGCAGCAAGATCAGGTAAGAGCCTTACACAACTTCAGATAGCTCTTTAATGGAGCTGAATTTCTCATGCAGCATACTAGACTCTTCCATGTTCTCCCTAATGGCCTTCTGCACTTATCTGTAAGTAGCTGTGCTTTTTGGAAGATACTGACCATGTAAACTTGCTTCTATATGTAAAAGTAGCAACTGTTATCCTAAAGAAATAAACCATAATTGGCAAGGGTCCAGTTTGTGTTAGTGTAGGGCTTTGTTCGTAATCACAGAAAGAGGCACTCTCACAACCAGTATGTTGTGGCCTTGATGTTGGCATTGTATATCATAGAATGGTTAGAGTTGGAAGGGGCTTTAAAGATCTTCAAGCTCCAGCCCCCCTGCCCTGGGCAGGGATATGTCCTACTAGACCAGGTTGCTCAAAAGCCCCATCCAGCCTGGTCTTGAACCCTTCCAGGGATGGGGCATCTACAGCTTCTCTGGGCAACCTGTTCCAGTGTCTCACCAGCCTCACAGTAAAGAATTCCTTTCTATACTGGTTGTGTGCTATGCATGTTCCAAATCCTCACCCTCCTAAGCATGGAGAAGGATGTGGGATGTTCAGAAGTTCTTAGCTCATCTAATTATTCCAGGGGTTTGACTCTGTATTGACTCTGAAAATAAGGTAACTGTCTCTTTCTATGGAAAGCAAACCACTTTGTTATTTGTTGTTTTATCAAAATAGAGTATTTACAAAGAAACTACTATAGCTTTGAAAGCAGTTGCCATGTGGGTTTCTGTGTTAGTCTTAACCAGCAGCCTGCTCAAGTTAGGTGTATGAAGGTGACTTTTCACCCCAGGAGCAAAACAAGGCTGAGATTTCAACTGTAAAATTTTCCTTCTCTTTGGGCATCAGAAGTACAGCTATTGCTGTTTTCTTACCTGCATGTGTGAACTCTCAACTCACTGTTCTACACAGGTGAGAGTAGGAGCTGAATGAGTTGATTTGCTTCCTAAATAACAGCATTATTACAGGAAAGGAAGAGTCTTTTTATCTCTAGAGCTGTCTGTTCTGCAGGTGCTCAGGGAGAGTTTTTGTTTTCCATGGTCAGCAGATGGGGCTCAGTGCTTTGGAAGCCTGGTTATAAAGATGTTGCTGTTTGCAGTGGCCTTTGGAGATTGCCGTCTTAAAAGCAATTATTTTGTACTGTTTATATAGTTTGAGATTAGTACACCCTTTTTTTTTTTTTTTTTCTTTTCCATCTACTCAGCATTTTGTGATGTTTCCCTTCACAGGTCCATGATGGCTCACCTGTCTGCAACCTGCAACCACAGCCATTTTGCCAGGCTCTTTCAGAAACAGCTTATTCAGGTAAATTACTTGGGTTTTTTAATGAAGATATACTTCAGAGTTGATTAGATCCTTCCTCAAACTGAGAAAGCAAATTATGTCATGAAAGTTTCTTTGAGATTTTCCTATTAAATTTTGGGGAGAGCCAAGTTTTCAGGATGAGAATTGTCTTCCTTTTCCAGAAATATAAATCAGTGATAAATTACTGGTGAACATCGTGAAAATGTGAGAATTAATTCTTTGTGGTTATTTACTTTGACCTTCTAATTTTAAACAGGTACAATTTTTACCAATTTCAAGGATGTATTTTGATGTGTATTAAATGCAAAGGTTCCCAATTGTGTTAGTTAACAGCACGAGGTTACTACCTGCAGAGAGTTTCTGGTGGTTCTGTGTAACGCTGCGACAGCATCTTGTTGATACAGTCTTGCTGTTGTAGTTTACGGGGGGGTTTGGCCAGTGTGAAGCATCATCTGACTTCACTGTAACTGAAGGAATGAAGAAAGAAAAGGTGCTTCTGATTGGAGTATAAGTATTCAGTGTGTTCTCTAGAAAAGGCTGGTTTACTGGTGGGTTCCTTTTGGCTGGAGAACAGACACAAAGCCTCGCCTTGAGTACTAGCTCACACACAAAGCCGGCATGTTGCGAGCTCTTGGAATGTTGAACATTTCTTTGTGTCCAGTCTGAATTTGCATCGATGTCCTGTCTGCTGTGTGTTCAGGGAGACTGTAGGAAAGAGGTGAGATGGACTTTTGTTGCATCAAGAGGATTTAATTAATTTGTTGTAGGTACTGTATTTCTCCTTTAGATCTTTGTCTTCTTAATGAAGACTGCAGCGTTTTCATGAGGTAACCAAAGATTTAAACCAGTAACCAGGAGTCTTCAATTAATCCAGTGTGTCTGACTAAAAAGTGATTTGCAGAACCATGTGTGTATTATGACACACAGGCAGAAAAGAACCTAGACTGAGGACTTGTGTAGAGGTCTGACAAATGAAAGGCTGGGAAGCGCAACAAGATGTTATTCTGGGTAGGGAGAGTGCTCAGTTTGGAATAAATGGACCTAGTAATTGTTCACTTGATATATGTAGTTAAATGTAACCTTTTTGTATCATCTCTATCATTAAAACAATCCTGACTTAACCATAGGAGTAAGGAGCATGTGTCCAGTTTTGAGCTCACCAGTACAAGACAGATATTGACTTACTAGAAGGAGTTCAGCACAGGGCCACATAACCAATTAAGGGAATAGAGCACTTTTCATGAGGGGAAGCTGAGAGAGCTGGGACTGTTCAGTCTGGAGAAGAGAAGACTCTAGGTTATCTTAGTGCTGTGTACAAATTGAGAGGGAATGAGGAAGAGGGAGCCATATTCTTCTTAGTAATATTCTTTGACAGGACACAAGGCAGTGGACACACTGAGAAAAACTGAATTCCATCTGAACACAGGAAGATACTTCTTTGCTGTGAGGGTGGTTAAACAGGGAAGCAGCTTGCCCAGAGAGGTTGTGAAGCCCCAGTCAAAACCCGATTGGATGTGTTTGTGGACAACCTGCTGTAGTTGACCCAGATTGAGCAAGTGGGTTGGATTAGACAATCAAGAGGTCCCTTCCCTTCCAATCTAAACAGTTCTTCAGTTCTGTGATTCTTTGAGTCTTAAGTAACATCTAATATGTTTGACGGAGTGAGGGCATTCATTTTTTAACTTTAACCAGGAAAACCTGGTCTGGGAATGCATAGTGCAGTAGCATGGTCCTTGGAGACTGGGCTAAAGATCCTGTTGAGTGGTTCATGAATATCATGTGAGTGATGAGTGTTCTCTGCACATATCCAGATGTAACCTGCTAGGTGTGCCTGAGTTAGATGTGTAGCATCAGAACTCTACCTGTCAAGATCCCTGGGCTGTTTATGCCCAAGGTGGGTAGCATGTTTTGCCATGAGGAAAAGAGATCTTCTGTACATGGGCCATGCTTAAATTACTCCTGAGACAGTCTTTGGAGGAAGGGAGAATATCTAGGGTGAGAGACGAAGTGAAGTGATACTGATTATGAATTTTCTACTTCACTACTCTTTCTTTCTCTTGAAGATGTGTAAAGGTCCTATTGGTGGTGGTGCAAGCTGGGGAGACACCCCAGACCAGGATGTCCTTAATATGCTGGGTTCTGATAATCTGAGCCGTCTGAAGAGGCTGCAGGAAAGATTTATTGTTCCTCAGAGCATCAGAGGACCTTGCCCACCCCCTTCCTTCCCAGGGTGCCAGCAGTTCTTCAGGGACTTCATCCTCAGCGCAGGAAGGTTTGCTGCCTGTGTTTGCTGTTTCCTTGAAGTGTGTGGGGTAATGGGGAACAACAACACTTTGCTCTTGCAGTGGGGAGTTGTCTGGAGAGCTTGGGACATGGAGTAACCTGGGCAGAACAGATCAGAAATGTTTTTAATAATACACACTTAGTTTTCTTGGCCAGCACACATGGTGAACATGTTAAAGAGAAGGTTCTGTCTGGAGCATGGAATGTGTGTGTGTTTGTGTGCTACATTAGGCTAGACTGTATGGTAATAATTTTCTTTCTATAAAACCCTGGTATCTTGTACCAGGCCATCAGTATTTTCCAGTACCAAGACATGCAGTGCTGCTTAGCAAGGGCACTGGACTGGCCAAGTGTTTCTTGTGTTAGTACTGCATGAAGTTAAGGTCATGGTTTTGTTCACTGAGTTTTTGACAAGCCACAGTAGGAAGTAGTTGTGATCTATGGGAGTTTTGAATGTTAAGGTCAGTTACTTTACAGCTTCCTGTTTTGACAGGTCCAGAGTATTATCCTTAGGCTGGGATTTGCTAAATAGCATCTGTTTGAAAATGTACAAAATGGGTGGAAAATCCAGTACAGTCTGTCTGTCAGTCAGTCTATTCAGCCAAGTCGGTTTTGTCCCTTGCTGTCTTGTCTGTTGGTCTGTTACACTGGATGTCTGCTGATGCTTGATACAACTCATGAGACAAGCATGAAATTTTGCAGTGTATTAGTTGAGGTTTTACTGCTGTTTTCAGCCCAGTCTGACTCTTCATCTTTTGCTGAAGTTACCAGTTCAATCAGCACCTGATGGATAGTCTGTGCCTGAAGATACTTGAACTGAATGGCCTTACTCTAGTGGAGCATGAGCACAGTGATGGGGAAGCAGATATGGATGAACAGGTAAGCTTGGTTTTTTGCAAACACATCCAGCAGCACTTTCCCTGAGCCGTTCCAGTACCCAAGAATTAGTGGCTTGAGTTGCCTGGAGCTTCCACTGCTGTATTTGCAGGACAAGAGCTTCTTCATTTGGTTTTGTAATAACTCTGGACTTGGTTGTGGATATCTGAGCCTCTTGCTATTTGCTTGCATGCTTCAGGATGCTTCACAGAGCTGTGTCATAGGAGATGATGCACAGTAATTTGAAAAGCAAGAGCCTCTTTTTAGGTTGTTAGCACCCTGTGTGTTAGATCCATGAAATAACTGAGTCCAGTTGCAGTTAGTTGCAATAGCTCCTTGTTACTTTTTTATGTAGAAAGATTTTAATTAGAATGAATTTGGAGTCTGCTCATACCTTTTCAGATGTTTCTTCACTCATCTATACCTATGAGAAGTGTCGCAGTTGATAGCCCATCAGCAAAGCGGCAGGCAAAGGTTCATGAAGGCTTGCAGAGCAGTGGTGCTATCAAGGAGGCAGCATGAGACCAGCTCTCTGCCCTCTCATTGACACCAAAGCTGTTAATATGAAGATGTGATTGAGCAGCAGCTCGTTTTAGAGAGCTCTTGAATTAATTTCTTCTCACCATATGTAAGGAGTGGAGGCAGAAGCAATTTAAAATGCTTGATAAAAATGTATTTTGAAAACTTACCTTTATTAAAAGCAATGATGGAAGTATGTGGCCCTTTTATGTGAAGGGGGTTGAAGTTTAGTGAGGGTAGTTGCTTTACCAGTTTAGGGTAGCACTGCCTCGGCTTGCCTTTCTTCATTTCAGGATGAAAAGAAGCGTTTCACTGTGGTCCTGTTAAGCCTACGACTCCTCGCCAAGTTTCTGGGGTTTCTCGTTTTCTTGCCATACCGCACTGTGGAGCAACCAACTAGAGACTTGCAAGATTCTGCAGTAGCATTAAGAAACCAAGTAAGAAACCAAACTCTTCTAAGAAGTCTAACATGGTCTTTTACTTGACAAGCAGGTATTCTGATCCAAGGAGGGGAGCATGAATAGTTACACCCTAACCAAGCAAGCCAGTGATTCGTGAGATGATGTTATATTGTTCTGTACCCCTGCTGCAATTCTGGGGTTGGGAACAAAGGAAAGAAGAGTTTGTGTAAGCTAGAAGAGAGGGTGGTGAGGTACTCGGTCTTCTCTTATTTCTGCTAAGCTGGGGCTGCCATACCAGAACTCTGACCTAGGTGAGAAGTCCTGTATTTATAGTGTAAGATCCAGCTACTGAGAATGTTTTTGTGAGTGTCACACTCATCTCCTGCAGCGTGTCATCCTGAATGCAAGGAATCAGGGCTTAGCCCTTGACACTACTTGTACAGTCAGGCTTATGGCCTTGCTTTTGAAAGGCCAGTGGGAAATGTGGATGCTGTCATAGTGTGGTTTGTAGCTCTGCTTGTGTGCAAAAGCATTTTTTCATCAGCCAGAAAGTTACCTCTTATTTGTACTTCAGAAAGAAAAGTCAAGACATAGATTAAGGTTTTCTTTAAGTATCAAAAGGTAACTTCAAGCTGCTGCTTTAATTTCTGTTGTTCATTAAGACCCTGCCTGTACTGGATGTATTGAAGCTTCTGAGACAATCTATTCGGGATCAACGTTCTATCCTCACTATTCCTTGGATTGTGGAGTACCTTTCCCTTGTGGATCACATTGCTCCTTTCCTTGATTACTATAAGAAAGTATTTTGTCTCTTGCTGCAGGTATACAGGTAAGAGCCTGCAAGAGGATATTTGTCTAGAACTTTTCCGTGAAGGTTTGCTTGCTTAATTGAGGTGCCTGGAGGTTGAGAATGCATGCTAGCCCTAGTTTGAGATTCTTATAGAAGTACATTCTGAGGGGTTTTTTAGTACAAGTCATCAGCAATTCTTATCTTAGATAAGGCTGCAGAGAGAGCACATCCTAAACTCAGAGATTAACATTTGGTTTAAATATGTGTGTTTTCATTAAGTAAACAAAATTCTTCAAGTCCTCACTCACTCTACATCTGCAGCCGTGAATTTTAAACCTTGAATTTGAACCTTAAACTTACAAGGCCTCCCTTGCCTAAATAATGCTCTAATTTTATTCTTATATACATGGGGGAAATCTGAAGCACCTTCTAGAGTGTTACTTAGCACTGGCTTTTCCAATGTGTAAACAAAACAACACATTAGTCAGATGCATCTTTACAATGAAGCAGAGCTTGCTCTCCACTCTTTCAGCTGACAAGTAGAATGTGTACATGGTGACAAAGAGTATAATTAGAAAGTGAGTGGTTTGGGATTTTTTTCATTAATGAAAACTGAGCTACTGAAACCTAACACTGTGTCTTGCTGCTTTTTCTGCACGGCAGGTTAATGGTCCTTTCTGAAGAGAAGGAGATAAGTTTCCTGAACAAGCTGCTGATCCTTGCCGTTCTGGGTTGGCTTTTTCAGGTAAAGTCTCCTGTGTGCACACAGCTCTTCCCCGATGAAAGAGCAGGACATGAAACTCTATAGAAAGGAGTATTTAAATGGGTTAAAACACTGCAAAACAGTAGTTTGTTGGTTTGTTGTTTGTTTGTTTGTTTTTAATGCTAGTGTAGTGTTTAAAGAATCCTCTATATTCTAATGTAGAATTATTTTCCTTTAATGGAACTGTGTGAAGCAACATTTTTTTTTTTTTCCCCAATAGGAATTCTAATTGCTGCTGAAACACATTCTGTACTTAAAAATCTGCATCTGTGTAAGCCAGTTGACAGCTGATCCCTGTTAGAACTGGAAGCTGTTGTCACAAAGACGGAGTGCTAGCTGGCAGCTCGGAATTACTGGGGAATTTTTTGTCTGATAAAGGGACAACGTGTGACGACCTTTTAAAATCCTTTTGTGCCTTTAGTTGGAAGCAAGCTAAGTGGCTAGCAAGAATGTGTTGGGAAGGGGAAAGATGCTGCATAGGGGGAGTAAGGAAGGTGGCTTATGTTAGAGTCCTAAACTAAATCTTTAGTTTTATGGAAAGGTTCTCCTTAGAGCAGAGAGGATCCTTGGTGTTAGTTTTTCTTGTGGCTGCAAGGTTGGTGAGATTTTACTGTCCTCTCCATCAGAAATGGTGTAAGGTACTGACTGCTCTTTGGGTTGTAACTGTTGGGGTTTCTGTTTCAGGTCCCATCAGTCCCTGAAGAGTTGTTTTTTACCACTGATGTCAGGCAGGAGGGATTGATGCTGGATACTGCGACATGTGCTCAGGCTTTGGTGAGTTAGTGCAGCAACATGTCCTCTGAATCTGAATGAGGGTGGACCTACCATGGCCTCAGGAGTTTACGATTTTAGCAGGAACTTGGCTGCAGTACAGTTGCATTGAGCATCTGTAGGCCAATAGATGTGATGCCCTGGTTTGTACCTCAACAGTGTTGCATCCTGGATGATAAGCTGTGTGCATTATAGCTCTGGGGGTTCTATCGGTTAGGAGCCATCTCATCTGCTGCAAGGGCACCTATTTTGCAGAATAGGTGCAAAATTATGCTGGAGCATCAGATGCTATTTTCCTGCTCGCTTGTTACTGTGGTACAAGGTGGGCTGAGAGTACTGTACCTCCTCCCAGAAATAAGTAATAGTAGTGGTGAACACAGCAGAAATAGATAGATGGGACTCTAAGAGCAAGGTTGCTCTCTTTGGAGTCAGCTGTTTTCCCATTGCATGATGAAGGGTAACTGAACTGAAAATAGTACAAGGAAGCAGAAAAGGAGGTGAGCTTATGGCATGTGTGATGTTTCAGACAACTCCCAGACATGCAAGAGAATGTGTAGTATTCCTTGAAAAAAAAGAGCAGTGTGTTTGCTAAGATATCTGTGTATCTTGTTCTAATTAGAGACTTCTTCAGTGGCAGAGATCAACTGATGCTTTTGTTCCAGCTGAGTGCAGTACATGCTGCCCGCATGGGTGGGATCTGAAGTTGTTTTTCCTCTGTGTGATACTAGGGTGACCTTATTGCACAGTGAGGTGTTCCAGTGAGTCGGAGTGAGACACCTGTGGAGGTGTAATGACCCACAAATGTGCCTCATTTATTCTCCTCCGTGGATTGGCTTCTCTTTTATGAGTAGCAGCTGTGGCAACTGTCTCGGCTCCCTTCTATGACCAGCAGCTTTCAGCTGGGCTTTAGCAGTGCTCAGAAGCAGCTGAGCTACACTGGATGTTACAGGGCTGGGCTGAATGCTTGGCTGCAAAACTCATAATTTTGCTGTGAATTTGGGATTTTTTTCAGTTATTTTTATTGTTTTCATGGAAAGGCAGTTCTGAGAGTCTGGGATTACTGACTTGCTGAAGACTCCTTCTTTACTGCTGTGTCCTTTCAGCATTTCCTTCCTTTTCTCACCAGGACTCAGTACCCTTGGTGGATCAGCAGTTACTTTATACTTGCTGTCCCTATCTTGGTGAGTGTTTTATTTATATTTGCCATATAAGTAAACTATTACTATATACTTATTTATATTTTTTATTTATTTGTATTTGTCCTTCGGTACTGTGAGTCCTCAGATCGTCTGTCTTACCCCTCCTCACGACTTCAGGTCTCAGTTGTGTATGAGTCAGTCTTGATGGCAGGCTGCATTGCAGAAGCTCATGCAGCTGTGAATGATGTCTGGTGAAGGTTGGGGGGGGAGGCCACACAGTCAGGATAGTTGATCTACACAACTTGATTATGGAGGGACAGGGAAACTCATCCTTCACAAACTGGAAGGAAGCATTTTAAGTAGTAAGTGTACAACTTTTCCATCCTATGTATAGGCTGAGGGGTTTGTACTGTGAGGAATGCCTTGATCCTTGAGCATATTTCTTCTGCCAGGCAGAGGGGAAGAATCTTTGTGTGCCCCAATGCTTTGTCAGGTTGTTTGGTGAGATCTTTTTCCTATGATCTGACTGCCATTGGTGAAATCCCTCTCTGTAGGCTATTAATAGAGTCCCAGGTGGTGCTTTGGTGCTCTGCTTTTTGGGAGGTAGCTGCTGGGAAAACTGTATGTTAAACCTGTATCATCCAAGCTTCTAAGTGTCAACCACATCTTCATGCTTTCCCCGTGGTATTTTCTCCTGACTGCTGGAATTCTGTGTGTCTCTGCTTGCCGTGTTGCCCTTGTAGACCTTTCAGTTCCTACTTGCCATGCTAAAAAGGGATGCATGAAAATGACTGCTCCCTGATCCTTCTGAACAAACCCTGTGTGCCAGGGAGCATTTTGGAAGCTTCCTCATCTATTGCTGGAGCCTCACCTGCCTTGCTAAGTCCTGCCTGTTAAACGGGTGGGATGCCCCTCTACTTCTTAAAACTTCAGGTTTCACAGAACCTGAGAGTCTGCTCTGGAAATGGAACCGGCAATGTGAAAATGTCTCCTGAGTTTTAATTTGTTCCTGTGCTTACAGGGGACCATGACTGCTTTTGCTTGTTTTTCTGTACAGGTGAGCTGCGGAAACTACTTGCTTCTTTTGTGACTGGCAGTGGAGCAAAAAACGGTGGCTTTATAAGGAAAATCACTCCCACAGCTGCAGAGGCCTTGGCACCCAAAGCTTCTGTAACACAGCGGAAACTGCAGGTGATGAAATTAGGGAGGCACAAAGGAAAGCAGGACAGGGGAAATTTCTTGTGTTGAGTAGGGTACATGATGGCTGTATCCTAATGCCAGGGGCTAAAAAAGGATGGGCCAAGGCAGCAGGGAACATTGTGTTTAGCAGTCAGGTATCCTTTCTTCTCTTCCTTCTGTTATAGTCATGTGGCTGGGATCCCATGTGGGTGTTGAAATCTGGATAACTTCAGTAAATGTTCTTGCAGTTGGAACAACTAGGCTGTTTCTCTGCTTGCCTTTTCAACATAATGTTGGCTTGTTTCTGGTGTTCTGTTTTGGCTAGCATGTAGCCACACTTTCTATGAAAGACTGAAGTGTGAAGGATCCTACAGGACTACCAGCTTGTAATTAAAAGAGATGATGCTTTCTTTCCGAAAGCAGACTCTGTGGTGAGTCACTGCTAGTAGGTGCTGTCAGGTCAGAACTCTCCCTTCTTCCCTTTACTGGGCATTTGCTTTTGTAGCTCCGTAAACCCCGATAACGAGCTTTGGGCTAAATGGTTAGAAGGAAATAGGGAGAAAATACTTTCCAAGGGTGCCAAATGCTACAGTCACAGAAAGTTCTAGTGTAGGCAAATGGTGTGTCTTTTAGCACAATTCCGGCTGGTGGTTCTGTAAGTTGCTGTGCTGAGGAGAGGAGGGGCTGGGTGGAGTGCTCTAATCAATGTAGGGCTTTTCTCTCAAACAGGTAGAGTTGGAACAGGCGTTCTTTCACAACCAGCCTCCCTCCCTCCGGAGAACAGTTGAATTTGTGGCAGAGAGGGTGGGATCCAACTGTGTTAAGCACATCAAGTAAGTGCTGGTGATCTGTTCTGTGACTTAACTTTACACTCACGAGGCAAGGAGTTGATCCTTTAAAGTTTTGCATGTCGGGGAAAGGAAGCTTCCCTCGGAGTATGCTGTGTGTCAGAACACCAAGGCTTTGACAGGGGGAACCAGCAACATCTGATTGGCATTGTAGAGGGGAACGTCTGAAGGGATGCAAAGAGACGGGTGGGACACCTGGAATATGAAAATAATACAGCATCTTGGGACTTAATATCTCTTTCAGAACATTCTCGCTAATGATAGGAAAATCTCAGGTCACCTGACCCAAACTCCTGCTCAAAGCAGGGCCAGCATTCCAGTTGGGTCAGGTTGCTTTGTACCTTCTCCAGCTGAGTTGTGAAAGTCTCTAAATATGGGGATTCATCAGCCTCTTAGTACCATGCTTAATTTTCCAAGGCTTTGTGAAAAATGTTTCCTTATATCCTACCAGAATTTCCCTTGTTCCAGCTTGTGTATGTTGCACATCAGCCTTTAGCTGTGCACTTCCTGGAAGTTGTTCTGTCGTCTCTATAACCCTTCTTTCTCCCTTCACCTTTTCTCCTCCAGCCTAATTCTCCTCCAGCCTAAGTGAGACTGCCTCCCCCAGTCTCCTTGTAGGCTATGTACTCCAGCACCCCAGCTATCTTAGTGTTGTGTTGGGTAGGGGTTTGTTACTTTCATTTTTTTCATTATTATTATTCCTGCAGTCACTCAAATTGCCAATGGCTTTCTTGTCCTGGGGTCCCAAAGCTGGGCAGTGGACTCCAGATGCAGCCTCGCAGTGGCAGGGGAGGCAGTAATGAGTGAATTTCCTCTGACTTGCTGGCTGTGCTGCTGCTAATGTCAGCCCAGTGTAAGGCTGGCCTATTTCGGACACTGCTAACTTATTTAGCTTGCCTGTTAGGAACCCCAGATCCTTTTCTGCAGAGCTCCCCCCAGGCCAGTAGACCCCAGCCTGTAGAGGTACACAGCTACCACCTCGTTGTCATCCTATTTCTCCAGCTTGTCACAGCCCTTTGGAGTGGCAGCCCTGCCCTCTTGCATGTCACTTGTGAGCTTGCTGAGAGTTTGCACTGTCCTGTTTTCTGACTTGTTGAAGGTGTTAAATGGTTTCAGCCCACAAGGAATGCTGGTTGTAGGCTGCTGTTGACATCTTTGAGCTTCTGACCGCTATCCATTGAGAGTGTAAGGGTATCGTTGCAGAAGAGGTCCCTGTAACCCTATGTGTTTCCATTAAAACCTAAAGGCTTTTGACCCTTGAGACTTGGTACTATTCTGGTATCTTCATTGCTGCCTTCTTCCTTACAAAAAGAACAAGGAGATGGTACAGTGCTAAACGCAGGGTAATTAATTCTTTTTCAGCAGAGTGGTTTATTGCATTTATGCCTGGGAAGGGTACCCCCCTAAAGTGGGGGAAATGGCTCTTTACAGGTTGTGCTGGTTTTGTTGTATTGATTTCAGTCTGTCTGATTGTGTGTGTGTTTTGACAGGGCAACACTGGTAGCCGAGTTGGTTCAAAGGGCAGAAGTCATGTTGCAGGATAAAGTGAAGGAGGAGATGTCTGCCAATCACGACAAACTGCTCGAAGAGGTGTGCGCTCATCTGTATGAGGAAGGGGCCCAGGCACTCATCAGAGGCAGAGAGTAAGGAGGAAAAGTTACTTAACCTTGTGCCTTCCTGTCTCTCCTTATTGTGGAATCTATAAGCCTAATTTGGCTTGGCTTGTCACGCTCAGGTTCTGGCAATTTTAAACCCTGACCTCTGCTCTTCGGGTGACCGTCTGCTGCGCCTCAGCCAGTTAACACTGTATGGGTAGGAAGGAATACAGGTGCTGTGTGTCCCCTGGCACCCAGCTGCAAGCGTACATCCCCACAGCTATTGTATTTCTCGCTTGGAAAGCAGAGTATTGCAGCTTTGTGGCTTGTAATTGCTTTTTCCTTGTCTGCTTCTTTTGGTCCAACTTTGCTGCAGTTCCAACTGGTTTTGACTGTAAGAGCGTGTGAGAGTTCCTATGGTAATGAGCCTCGAGTGTTGTCCAAGAACTTTGACTAATGCTGTGACATGCCTTCTTTCTTTTCTTGCAGATTTTGCAAAAAGAAAGGCCCTGAGGCGGTAAGGGTGTTACTGCCAGAAGAGACATCTGCAGCAGTATGTATTGTCACTAAAATTTACTAAAGGCCCTTTAGTAAAAGACTTAAGTTTGGATTGTTACCATTCTCCCATTACTGCTTCATTTATCCCTTAATAGTTGAGGACGGTGGAATCTGCTGATGCCCTCACATGAGGACTAATAGCTAAGAAAAGTCACCTCTGCCAGGCTGCCTTGGGTGTTCTGGCTTCAGTGATACTTTAGCCAATAACTAAGTGTTGAGACTAGAAGAGCATATAAATTGTGTTCACCTTGCAAGGGTAATGCTTTCATTTCAGCAGCAGCTTCCTCAAGAGTTGATGGTGAGGGTTTGGGAAATCAAACTGAGTCAGTCTCGTTGCTCAGAGTAGCAGTTCCCACAGTGGTGGTGGTGCTCTGCTTAAATGTTGCATGCCAAAATTAAGCCTTTTCTCTCCAGACTTCCTTCTAACTTCTCACTGACCATACTGCTGTGGCTGGTAGTAAATCTATTGCTTGTTCTCCTCCCTGTAAAGGTGTTAAGTAGTGCAGAAGACATTGCGGTGGAGCTGGCTACTGAGAAAGCCTGCGGCTGGCTTTCTGCCAACATTGCAGGTGAGTTTCCTGACCCTGAACTGGGGGTTCTCACCTGGATATTGTACTTTTTTTTCCTTTGGGTTTGTTGTTTTTTTTCCCCCTGACATCAAGGGGTAGAATTTATTCCCGTGTTATAAAGAACTTGGTCCTACTCATTTGTCTTTTAGTGGGAAGCATGCAGTTGCTCTGTCCCTCCTTGTTTTAGGAATAGAGGAATGATTTCTAGCTCCAGGAACCTTCTTCAGGGATTTTTCAGGCTGGGCCCATGTAAGTGATTTTTAGTTACGGAGGCTTGTAGGATGGTGACAATGAATGCTGTGGAAAGCTGCTTCTGAAAACATCATCTAGGCTGAAGTTGTCGTAGCACTTCAAGCAGATGATAGACAGCTGCTCTCTCAAGCCACCTTCTGGCCCTCATGTATAGTGTGCTCTTGAAATCTTCTGTGAAACAACCACCTCTTGGGCTGGGCGTGTTCTCAGCTGGCTGAAGGCAACTGTAGTCCTTCACTCTATTATAGTGCCCCGGCAACTCTCTGGAATTTCTGGAAGTCCAGAAAGGACTTCAGAAGTGCTTCAGGAGGTTGTGCCAAGAACCTGGGGAAGAACATCCAGCACCACTTGCAGCAGTAGCAGGAGTTGAGCGTCTGGGATGCTGGTCAAAACTTATTTTGGTGGAAAGCATATGGCTTTCATGGGCACAGTGGTTGAACTGGTATGATCACGCTGATTCAGCTCTCTGCTTTGGCATTGCTTCCTGGCTTAGCTACTCTGTGCATTAAACCCCCTGAAGTATTTTGATGGAAAATAAGATGAGTTGCCAGTGGTACCTGGTGGTAACAGGTGGCTGCCCCTGTGCCTCTGCCCATTAAGGAGAATGAGAGCTCAGAGTGAGAGGGGCTTGAAAGTGTAACCTGGCCTTTCACCAACGCTCTTGGAATGAGAAGCCAGTAAGGGTAATGTTTGCAGACAGTTGCCTCTCTGGAGAGAAAAGCAGGAAGCAGACAGGATTTGTTCCCTGTTCTTTGTAGCGCTCATCAAGAGAGAAGTGAAGGCAACTTTCAACAGGATGCTGAAGGTCCCAGGACTTCCCTTGCCCAGTGAGGATGCTCTGGAGTTGAGACGGGACTGTCCTCCAGGCTGTCAGCACTGTGCGCCGTTTCCCTCCCAAATCATCAACGAGCTTAAGGTACAGAGGGTTTGATGGTTTGCTTCCCAGTGTACCCTAATGCCCTTTGTATTTTGTCATGGTGGAGTTTATTTGGGGGTTTGTTGGTTTGGGGGTATTTTTGTAAAAGTGGATCTTCTGGTGTGAAGGAAGTGGCTGTAAGGAACGTTTAGGAAGGTCTCAGAGCTCCCCAGTGAGGAGCTCTATCTCACATACAGGATTTCTGGTAACACAGCAGTCACCTTTTTGATAGGTGTAGCACAGAAACCATAGGGCGGTGAGCCCTGTATGCTGCAGAGTCAGCACATCACATCAACTACTTTTTGGTAGACCTGCTCTTTTTATGGAGAGTCTTCTGGTCTCTGTTTAGAGTAAGTATTTCCTTGTTGGTCTGCAGAACTTTGTAGTCAGTCTGTACACCAGGAAACAGATCCACCGTCTTATACACCAGGAATTCTACACTGGATTCAGCGTCAGATAAATCTGAAAGGTTTTTCTGCCAGTCTGCATCTGCACCTTCATTTGGCTTCATTAGGGAGAACCAGAATATCTTAAAAAGGACTTGATTTCAACCTTAGATCCAGGAAATTTCCTATTCAAGCTGGGTCAAACTACGTTTTGGTCTCCTCCCAGGTTTTTCAAAGGTTGCTGTTGTTAACAAACTCATGCAATTATATAACCTGTGTGAGTAACCCAGGAGAAAAAGAAGAATGCTAAAAACCTTTTTACCATTATGTATTCTGCCTCTTTTTGTTGCTGCTGCTTTTCTGTTTGAGCAATAATAATGGATCTCACTGTCATTGTGTTCCCAGCAATTGTGTAAGAATGAGTAAACACCCTTGAGTGCTTTCTTGCTTGAGGAAGGGTAAGGTGTGTGAGGAAACCAGAGGCTTTTTTGGTAAACTGTTGCTTTTTGAAGGTATTTCTGTGTGGCCTTCTAAGGTACAGCTTTTAAAATATATTTTTGTTGTTGTTTTGATTTTCCATCCTGGTTGTCTTATAGTGGGTGGTAGATTGCTGGTGAAAGTGGGAAAACTTGCTAAACTAGTTTATGCCATGACCCTATTAGTGCTCTTAATGCTCAGCTTTAATTGACACTGAAGCTGCCTTGACCATGTAAGAGGGCTCTGGATTTCTGACACTCATACCCTCAGCTTGCTTACTGCGCTGTCAGATCTAGCCACAGCTTTAGAATTAGTTTCTTCTAAGAAAGATGAACTGGTTGCCCTCATTGACTTCATAACATTAGTGACAACTATGGTAGAAAATCAGACCACGGTAAGGCTGTAAAAAACTCAGCCTTATGAAGTGAGGAGGGTATGAGCTGATACTACCATTTTATTTTGTTTTTATGAGGATCTGAGGAGTCTATGAAGTGTTAAGTGCAGGATCCTAATAGGTGAGTCACTCCTGTCTTTGTCATCAAGGATGTGCTGAGCGTTGCTGTGGGCCCACGGGACGAGGGTGAAGTGATTGACTACGTCTGGCTGGAGTGCCTGCTGGGAAGACTGAGTCAGACACTTCGCTGCAGAAAGGTTAGAAGTAAAGAAGCAACAAACCTCCTTTTTCCTGGACTGCTTTGAGCTGTCTTCATACCTGTGCAGTTGTTAGCTTGCCTTGCAGGTTGAGTTCAGCTGGATGGCTTTTGTCTGAGCTCAGATGTGACAAAGTTGCACTGTGATTTTTTTTCTTTTTTTTTTTTTCATTTTTATAGTGCGTGGGTCTGCTTGGTACTTAGAGTTAGCCTCTGGGGAGCCTCTTCTCATACATGAGCTGATCTTGTCTTTCAGTCCTTAATGGTCTTCTGATTACAACTCTGGGCTTCTTCCTGTAAATTGTCTGCTCTTCTCTGATGTTTTTGGCCCCATGTGAAGCCCTGGTTTGTCCAGTTTGCAGTATGGGGACAAAGATACAACCTTTTTTTTTCCTGTGTTTTCCAGTTCATGTGTCCCACATCAGAACAGCAGCTGGCGAAGTGCACAGTTGAGTTGGCTTCTTTGCTGGGTAAGTCAGTCATGATAAGCTATTTAAGACTGAAGTCTGTTATTACAGTTCTCTTAAATTCTTGGAGTCAGAGACTTAACTATTTAGAGCTCATGGATGTTTGATTCTTTTTTTAGTGTCATTGAGTCTGCAGATTTTTATTTTTCCTGTCAATCTGGGTAGTTGCAACCGTTCCCTTCCACCTTCTGCCAAAAATACTGTGACTACCTGTCCTTCACACCAGGTGTTTGGTTCACATCTCCATTGGTTTTTATTTACTGATACTGGAAAACATATGCCATATTTTAAGAAAGTGTTTCTGCCTCTGAAAAGTTGTAGCTTTTTTTTTTTTTCCCCTAAAAGTAGGGCCTGTTCTCTTAAATTACATTTTTGTGGCTCTTTGGAGAGAGAATGGAAATAACTTGTTTTCTGTGTATTGTGATTTCTGTGAGCATTTTCAGGGTGTTTTTTTTCTCTTGCTTTAATGTATTAAAGACAATGTTTTTCTCAGCAGGACTTAGTGATCTGGATGCAAGTGTCTTCTCCCTGGGCAGCCTTCTGATTTCCTGGGTTTAGAACCTTTTAAAGAAGTGTTACACATGGTTCACTCTCTCTCAGAAAGCAGTTCACATCTGCATATTGTGAAACTTCATTCTGGGGGGCAGCAATGAAAATCTGCCCCATCCATTAGTCTGTACCAAGAGCTGGTGACTTCCCTCTGTGTATGTTTAGAGGCAGTTAAACACTGCTCAGCTTTGCTCTCACTTGTGTGAAGTTCTACAGCTCTGCCTATGGTCAAAACTAGGAACAACTGTTTAATTTGTCTGTAGATTTAAGTCTTGTTTACTGCGTTACTTTCCCCTCCTTTGGAGCAACACCTAGGTCCTCTTTTATTAAATGTTAGACTGACTTTTATTTACTTAGTCATCTTTCAAGACCTGGGGCTATGTGCCAACCAAATGGTGTTCTTTACCTAATTTGTATAAATCTTTTCTGGTGTAACATTTGTGATTTCAAAGCTCACAGTTTTGCATGTTTCTAAACTCCAGGCCTCTTGGGTTCACCGCTTGACACTCACTGAGTGTTCTTACTTCAGAGATTGTTCAGATCCCAGTTATGCAGAATGCGCTGTTGGACCAAGACGATGAAGTAAAAGGAAAACACTGCAGCCATAGAAGTTCAGCTCTGTTCCTTGTTCTTACAGTTTCAGGTCGTGTTCCTCTGAACCTCAGGATCAAGTCCCCCGAGAAAAGCTCCGATAGGTTGCGTGTAAAGAGTAATCCCACCTGTGGCCTTCTGAAACTGCTGCTTTCTGTCTGGAAGGAGGACTTTGGGACCCCTGTTCCTGTGCGGCTGATCTTCAGCAAGAAGAACATTGGTTATCTCGCAGACGTTAAGCAGCGAGAGGTAAAGCTCATTCCCATCTGTGGAGCTGCTGGGTACCTGCTCTGCTCGGGTATATTCATGAGGAGTTTGTGCCTGCCCGCGGTGAGGGATGGCTCCTGTGAGGGAGAGTAGCAGGGTTTGCTCTGCTGTGAGCTGGCCTTCCTCCTGCAGGGGCAGAGAGAAAGGGGCAGTCTCCTAACTGTCAGTGCCTGATACCTGCCCAGGGGCTGTGGGGAAGGCACAGTTTAATTTAGGAACAAATGGCAAGATTGCCCATTTGGCCTGGGAAGTTGAGGCCTGAACAAACACACGTGGTTTTATAACGGGTTGCATTCATCTATCGCTTATCAGCTTTTACTTTTGGATATGTTTTGGTATTATCTTATAAGATCCCCAACTATGGAGCTGAAAATTGCCCTACTGTAGTTGCAGGCTAAAACCAGCTTATCTCAGGGGGTAAGAAAAGAAATTTTCAAGCTGTTCTTGAACACGTGAGAATTCAATACTTGCTGTGTTTGGAAACGGAGAATTGGAGCTGTTGAGACTTGATGGTAGCATACACTGTATGAGCTAAAGGCATTCTGCTCACTCGTTTTGGCTATTGCTCTTCCATGTTCTTCACTGCCAGACCCAGATAAATGATGTGCTTTCTCCTTTTCTCCACACTCTGATCCAAGAAGCAAAATGTGAACTGTGCAGGCAGAAAGAAATGAAGGCAAATCCATTTCTTTGAGCTGTTGATGTTTTGTTGGTTGTTTTTTTTTCTCTTCTGCAGTGGGATTTGTTTCTTTTCATGCTTCATGGTCTTGTAGAACAAGAGCTCATGAGAACTGGTGAAATAGAGAGTTGCCTGCAGAGCCTCCAGGAGCTCCCTTGGCCCTTGGTAAGTAATGAGATGTGTGTGAACAATAAGTGAAATAAAAAGGAAAGCCATGTAAGCAGTAAATCCTTGTAGTTCTGCTTCCTGTAGAAGGAGCCTGTAACCTTCACTATCTATAGTTCCTGCTTAATGCAGCAGCAGAACTGGCTTACAACAGGCGTGTTCCTGGTACTAGTGTATGGTTGAAATGGGTACTTGTGTGAATCCCAGCACAGCATTGCCTGTGCAGGAAAAACGTTTCCAAGAGAACTGTAAACCAGTTTGATAGCTGAGCCAGCTGGTTTCCAGCTCTCTGTTCCAGCCTGAAGGTGTTGGTGGTGTTGGCCATGCTCCAGCTGAGGGTGACACATGGGAAAGGGTCTTAACTGCCCAGACTTGCCTGTAAGCCTCTCTGCCTCTCCCCACCAGAATGGGAGAGGAGTCAGACTGTTCTACCCAGAGTCAAAATGTGGGAACCCACCCAACTCCCCTGCACAAAGTGGGCAGTATTTCAAGGCTGGTGAGCATTTGCATAGTGGAGATGTATGAACCATGGCAGCAGTCTTCTCTGAGAAAGGAGTGGGGATTGAAGGGAGAGACGGACCGTGCAGACCTCCAGGCATTCATCTTTGCAGTCAGTTTGGTCGTTTGTCTTGGGATCTGCACTGGGAAACCATCAACAAGCCTCACCGTGGGAAGTTCTATGCTAGAAAAATAAGTAAACCTCTGTGTTGACGTTTGTTAGTAAGGGTTCTCTGGTTTGTATGTGTTTATTACAGGATTTCTTAAAAGAACTGGAAATGCTGTCCAGAGTATTTGTATCAGAACATCGTATGGAGCAGACCAGGAGTAACCCTTGTGCAGTGACCAGACGATCTCTAGGTACCGTGGCAGCACAAAGTTAGTGGAGATGGACTCTCTCTGGACAAAAATAACTACTGAAGGTGCAAATGGAATCCTTCGTGTTTCTGAAGGCGTTGTGAGCTCCTCACTGGGAGGACACTGCAGATAAGACATCACTTTCTGCAAAACCTGCACTGGTCTTTCTGGTGGTGGACGTTTTGCCATGGTGACTACACTGAAAGGTTTATATCAGTAAACAGATCTCCCAGTAAAAAGTCCTTTAAGCACCTTGATCGTGGCTGAAAGCAGTTGGGTTTTTTTTAGACTTGGACACCTTTTGTACTTGTGAAGCAACAGGCTGTGACCAAACCCAGGAATCGGGTCAAGTGGAGGTGTCTTTGCGTGATCAGAGAGAAGGTCTCCTGGTGGTGCTCTCTCCTCTTACCTTTCTCACGCTGGTTTAACAAAGCCTGTACTGTCAGGGCTGGAAAAGGTGGGCCTGTATGACATGGAGATAAGCCTGTATTTATTTTTCTTTGTAAGCTCAATTTCAAAGGTGTGATTTTTTTAAGACTCGTTTTAGAGGTTAAACCACATTAAATGTATACACCAGAACACTGATGGCATTATTCTTAAAGGATGGCGGTGCTTAAGTGTTGTTCCAGCTCCTGTTGGAAACAGAACTTGTAAGTTCCTGTTTTTTTAACAGAAATAAGGGAGAAAATATCTGTTTATATTTTTTACTGATGACAGTATTTTTTAAGACACTTTTATAGTATGTGAACATAAATGGCATTTGGCTGATATTCACTGGTTTTTATAATCCTTCTTGCCTTGAGTTTGGGTTTTATCAGAGAGGAAGCTCTGCAGCAAGGGAACTCCAGCCTAGAGGAGCAGGCAAAGCAGTGGTGACAAAGCACTGTGACAGCCCCTGAAGAGCAGGCTTTGAAAGGAGCCCTTGTCATAGAGGACAGTAGGTGTAGGACAGTGAGGTGTTTTTTGCCCTTCGGTGTAGCTCATCACCAAGGGTGGGACTCCTCTTCACACACTCTCTCCTCCCACCTCAAGTATTTCCTTAAACTGGGCTTTGGGGTGGGGACAGCTGGAGGGGCTCACTAGGTGTCTCATGGGAGTTTTTAAATCCCCTCATAGCAGCGAGGCTGTTATTTCCTTTTTCTCTGAGTGTTCTGTTTGTGTAGGGTTGGAGTTGTTTGGTGTTTGTTGGGTGGTTTTTTCTGAGCGCAGGTACTCTGTTATGTAAGAACACCACTGGGACAAAATGAAGCCCAGGCTTTTTTAGCTTGCTAATTAACTTCCCTCTTCCTTCGATAAGGCAAGAAAAGGTAACGTCTTGGAGTCAGTGATTTAAGAGAACCCACAACCAGAGCTACTGAGGTAGACCTGTGGCTTCTGTTAAAACCTGTGCTACAGCGAGAGAAACCTTAGAGCAACATCGCTGTCCAAACTGGACGGAGCTATTTGTTGACTCGGTTCCTGAGCCCTGCTGGGACACACCTGGCAGGATCCATCCCTGTGCCTCACTGCAGAGGGGTTCTGATGTGACTGAAGCAGAGGTGCCTGGCAGCAGGCAGCTGCAGCCGGGGTGAGGACAGCGTATTGCAAACTGAAGCTGCACCGTGTTGTACCACAGAAGGTGTACAACCTCCCGAGACTGAGTGTTCTGGGAAGTTCTGCTGCAGATCACATTTGAAGTTGTTGTTTGTCATAAATAAACACGATTAAATGTCCTGGTTTGTGTTCAGGCTGTTGAGGCAGAGGTATACGTGTATAGAGAGCGCCTCTTTGTACTGGGGCCAAGTACAGGAAATGGTGCCTTGCCACAAAGCAGGGGGCAGAGAAAGCATGGCCACCTCTGCTCTCTGGCCTCCTGCTGCTTTGCCTAAACATAAAATAGAACTGTGTTTTGTTATTAAGGCGCAGGGGGTGTGGTGGTGCAGATGGAGGAAGCAGCTGGAATCTGTAATGGTTAAAAAGGTGCTCTTGGCCCTGGACCTGACTACTTGGGTGTTCTAAAACTCCACAGCTACTGTGGGCACAGCTTTTTCTTTTTTTTTTTGTGACCTCACCATACCTCAGTTACCCGTCTCAAATACAACGGGCTTGGAAATTGGTATTTAAAAGTTGCCCAAGCCCAGGAGCAGTTTACTCCTTCCAGTGAGCATAGTTGTGCCCTGCTGGGCAGAAGGCAGGCCGTTCCTCAGGGGGACCCAGCAGGCAAGAAACACCTTTTTCCATGTCCTTGCGTCTTAATGCAGTTACTCTCATCCCTGGGCTTCCTGTGGTGGCTCTGTAAAGCCAGGCCCCTGCCTCTGTAACTAAACCTTAGGCGGGACTGCAGAGCCAGCTCTTCCCTGCGTCGGGACACTCATCAGTGGGACTGCTCTCGTGGGGACGCCTGACCCTGTGTGCTCCCACGGGGCTGGCAGACTCCTCTGTGCCAGTGTTCAAGCACCATACCCATCCCTGTGCACTGCCTTGAGAGCTCAGGGGAAGCGGGTGGGAGTGTGGGGCCTGCCTTCTCTCTGCTGTTCCTACTGGGAAA
>VZTM01025080.1:0-57600 GCA_013400555.1 Jacana jacana | reverse complement strand
AAGAAAAAAAAAAAAAAAAAAAGGAAAATGAGGAAAAATGGCATCAGAGTAACTTCCTTCTGGGCGTGTGCAGGGGGTGAGAGGAGGCGCAACTGGACTGGGGAGGAAGCTTCAGCCAGTGCCTCGTTTCAAGACAATCCAACCAACCCTGTTGCTTGGACGAGGCGCTGTGTCAGAAACCCGGTGTAAGCAGTGACGGCTGCTTGGCTCTCCGTATTCCACACGCACCCTCAGCAGGTAAGTGGGACACCTCCATGCTGTCTCACAAGCCAGCCTTTCTGTTAGTTCTCCATCCAGCATAGTTCCATAGATGGTACCTTAGACTGGAGCAAAACAATGTGGGGCACGTTTTCTTGTGTAGAAAATACCATTTATTGTGGCTATGAAAAGAGCAATCGTGATTAAGAGCAGAGATGCAAGAGTAGGTGGTAGAGTGCGATTGGTTTGCTCATCTACTGCTCAGCAGTAACTTACAGGAAGTTGTTTTGCCTGTTGTAGACGAACAAATGCGAGATCTGCTGGGTTTTTGTTTCTTCCTTTCAAACAAACCAATGCCGTGCTTTAACAGGTACCAGAAAATGTTATATTTGCAAAGGAAAACATTTATATAAATAGGCTTTTTAGTATCAGTTGAAGGTTGTATTAAAAAAAAAAAGTTACATTAATTCAATACCAATAAAAATAAAACTTAGCTTTGACAGCATATAAAACCGCTTCAAAACAAGCATATAAAATAACTTAATTTGTAAACATAGAAAAAAATCTTATGTATATATAAAAATAAACATCTGATGCACTGTACACTAAGACATTATCCTTCATAGGCACTGGTATCATTGATCAACAGGAGTCCCCCTAGATGTTTTTCCTACAAAATCTGCTTTATCACTAGTGCCGTGTCCAAAACAAAAGGGAAAAGAAGCGAAGTGCTGAGCAGCTCCGGTGTGGGCTGTAGGAAGGCCTCCCCTGCTGCCTCCCCAACTCCATGGAAGCAGCACTGGGGACTGAGCCAACATACTGGGCTGCTCTTGCTCCTCCTGTTTCCTAGGGCTTTAAGTACTGCCTTGTTCTCTTGCTTTCTTGCTTTCCCCAAACGGGAGGGAGGGGAGGGAAGGAGGGCTCTGTGACTGGCTGCAAATCTGGAAAACTGTCTTTTCCCTCAATTGCAGAAAACCGGGTGACAGGTTGCCCCTTTTTCCTTGAACTATGGAAAAAATCTGTGCCAGGAAGTGAACCGTGCCATGACTCGGTTTGGCAGGCTTTTAAGAAAAGGCCGAGCCTTACCAAAAAAAAAAGATCAGTAATAGCTTGGCCTACAGTTTGTAACCATGAGCAGCTAAAGATAAGACAAAGCAAATTAAGCACAAGGTTTTGTTGTTATCCTACCTGCTAGTGTAAGGCAAGGGGGGGGGGGGGGGGGGGGAGAGTGGGGAGGNGGGGCGGGCGGAAGAGACCCTTGGGCTGATGTGTCTCCAAACTGCTATTTTCTTAAATATAAATTTAAAATAGCTATTATGTTTTCCTTTAAAACTTAGTATACTATCAACAGGAAATAACATAGAAGCTGAGAGCCAAAATGACACCTGTGATTAGATCCAGTAAAAGTGGCTCTTGGCTCTTCAGCTCCAAGGTGGGAAAATGCAGCTCGTACTGCCAGGAGCTGTGCTAAAGCAGCAGACACCGACTCTGGTGAAGGCTTCAATACATATTTCTTACGTGACAAATTTAAAGTGCAACAGCTTCTTGAACAACGTGGGCTTTTTGGAGCTAAAGAAAGCGTATCATAGCATCTTTTTATTGCTTAGACAAGATATCTAAAGTGATTCTTCACTGTTGTGCTGAAAAACTAAATGAAGTTATTTAAATACTCAAGCTGGTTGTGGTTTGGTTTAATTTTTAGGACCGTGTGAGCAAACCAGGGAGCGCATTGCTCGACCGTGTGAAGCCTGACAGCAGGAGCGTTGGGCTGCGTTCAACAGAAAGACCATGAGGTAATGGAACAGGAAGAGTGGGTGCTTGCTGCCGTGGGACAGCTGTCACCAACAAAGGAGTGTGCTAGGAATCCCACCAGGCTCCATTTTCAACTCCTACTGCGTTTGGATAAAAGTGCAGAAAGACTGATGGAAAAAGCTCCTCTTATTTGCAGGATTTAAGTTCTTGCTACTACTCCCTACTAATGACAAAGCATCGCCATTTACAACTGTCTGTTTGTTTGGTTTCTTTGAAAGCACCTAATTCTGCAGTGCAGTAAAACCGTTAAAACTGTATCCTGAGGCGTGGTGGTTCCCACTGGTGCTGCACAGTGCACTGTACACTGCCTGCACGTGGTCAGCCAGTTACAGGACAAAAGTCTGTCCAGGGTGTAGGGTGACTAGTGGACGTCGTGCTGTTTCAGCTTCCCCTCTGCAGGGCAGTGCAGCCAGCCTAGCTAAGGTAAATGATTTATCTACACCATTAGGAATTCCCCGTTCCATACTTGGCTCAACATTAGGAAGTGGCTCTGCAGCTGTACTTGAGAGCTTGTAGAAGGTCTCAAGCCACACGTGTACTGTTCCCAGTTTGTAGTGCATGTCACTTGCTTCCATTGCCTTTTTCCCCACTGCTGCCTAAACATTCCTAGGAAGGTTGATCTTTGAAGCTCCTTGGAAACAGAAGTTAAATAATACTCTTCTGCACGTAAGATGCCAGCTGTTCAAAGCAGTCTCTTCCTCTGCTCTTCCTAGAGCCAGCACATCTCCCTGCTGTGCCACACACCTTTCCCACAGCTGCCTCTAGGAAGACAGGTTCCCCATAAAACTTGCTGGGCTTCTTCTGTGCAGCACTGGCCAAAATAAATGATCCTTTCTCTCTAACTAGACTTTTGTATAGCCCAGTGTTAACAGTTGGAGCCTTGATTGTGACTGTCTTCTAAGCCAGCATTTTACCTTACAGATGCTTGTGTCTCTTCCTGAGCTTTCAGCTGCTTGAAGTGTCCAGTTTTGTACCAAACACTAACTGGCCAGAAGGTGTGCCAGTCGGGCAATCACCAGGGGCTGTCGTTTAACCATGGAACTCAGGAGCCTTGTGGGGATGGCTGGGGCACCAAGATCCACCTGCAGGAGTGAGAAGAAAGGCCACGTGTTGGGGTTGGTACCTGGTTTTGAACAAAACAAGTCTCCAGCCTTGGAATAGTTCCAGTGTTGCAAGTCTGTGTTAAGCACAAAAGTAGTTTGCAGTCAGATGCTGTCTTTACTGTGTGGTTTGTGTCTTTTCCTCCCCAGTACCCCACAGACTTTCAAAGCTCTGCTATTTGATGTTACCCTCAGCAGATAGGACCCACACCGCTTTGGAGTTCGAGCTTGGATTAAATATTACTAGTTTGAGACAGATACGGTACTGCTGAAATGCATATGGATAGATGAAAGTACAATATAAAATGCATATGAACTTAAAATGCCTATACTGATTACTATAGTTTAAAGAGATTTTTAAAACTGTATCTTAAAACCATGTTTTATATAGATAACTTTAAAGGACTAATGCCATTTAGCTCTCAGATGAGCACTTTAAAATAAATTACACACATTACAATATTCTCTTCTGGACATTAAGTACTTGCTACCACTGTCTCAAAGAGAGCCTACTTCTCAGTGAGTAATAAATGCAGGATTTTCTTCTTCTTACCTGGAATCCTAATCTTGACTTCTCGCCTAAGTGTGACTTCTCTGTTAAGTGTGAAGAACTAATGACTTCAGACAAAGCTAATGGTAAGTATTTCTGTGCATTTTGAAAATAGTGTAACCCCAGGTGATCTTCAGCAAGATGAAAACGCAAACGGGACTCTCCGGTAGTGGCTCACGGTGTGAGAAGGGAGCATACGCTGAAATTGCTAATAAACCTCTACAGCAGAGTCTTGGTGTCCACGGGAGCAGCTTGAAAGGCTGTAAAGACTTGGGACCGTGTGCTGAAGCACAGAGCTGATCACATTCTCTCTGCAGTACTGTACATCGTGCTGGATGACAGTGTGAAGTGCAGCTGGCTTTTATGGTCACTTCATGGGGTCTAGCATAAGGATTAGGGTTTTTTTAACTTACCAACTCCACTATTTGCATTCAGAGTTGGACATAGAGCAAAGCCGTACCTGTGCCATGTAAATAACTCTGGTGATCTCTCTTCCATTCACCACATCGGGTTCCAGTATCCAAGCACTTGGCAGAATCTCCCCTCTCACCACTTCTTTCCCAGGGTGGGGCATGGATGCGTCGTAGACAGACTGAACAGCCAAGACAGACAAGTTCTCCTGCACATGATGATAAAAGTGTAAAAATGACAATTTGAAACATTTCCTAGGCATGTAGTATGGTTTTCCTTGTTTGCCACAAGGCCAATTTATCATCTTTCTTACTTAAAAGAGCTTTTTTTATTAAGAACTAGTATTTCTCATGTTATTTATTAAATAGTTTTTGTCATAATAGTGCATGTTTGTAACCAGAATATACTGTTTAACGCTTTAATGGGGCTTGATTGACAACTGTCATTCACAGAGGGCTTTATGCATAATTCACTTGTGTCACATCAGCATGGCTTCTCCTCCTCCTCCTACTCTGTCACAGCTGCAAAGATGGCAAAGGCTTCTTTCTCCCCTCTGCCCTTGACTCACAAGTTCAGAGCAATTACTCCCCTATTACCCCTTCAGGCTTCAGCCAGGCTGTTGACTTTACCTCTTTGGCTTCTACAGTAATGCAGCAGAAATCCCGGGGCTGCTTTAGGTAACACAGGGAGGCGTCGGTCACTAAATACACTGGGGAAAAAAAACACCCAAGAACAAAAGAGGAAATTAGACTTTGACAGCTTTAACTTGTCACTATTATCACCTACTCCTTAAATATAGCTGCCATGTATCAGTTTGGTTTCTTGTTGCCCAGGAGCAGAGCTGTAGTTAATAGACTCTAATGTGTCACTAAGATGCTTTTTCCAGCCCCTGAAGGTGTAGCTTGACTTTCAAACCCGTGTCTCCAGCTGCACTGCTGCAGTGAGCTGTACTCACTTTCTTACTTCAGAAAAAATCTTATGAATATTAAAAAAAGAAACTGGCCATTCAAACCCGAGGAAGTAACGCAAGATGCCTCTACCCTTCTTCCTGGCTGACACCCTGAGCTGAGAAAGTACGTAACGATAATGGGGGGCCAGTTGTTTGTGTGGATACTCACCCAGCTGAATATGGCTGGTCACCTTCTTGTGTACTCGCGCTGTGTTGATGCTCCTGTCGTAGAGGTGCCTTTTGCCAGGATCTCTCACCAGTCCCCACACGCAGGGAAGAGGGCGTTCTATCACTCCTGCACCCAGAAACCCGTGCCTTGTTGCTGAAGGGAAAACTTTGTAGTAAACCAGCACCTCTTTTTCCGTACACTGATACCTGTCAAAGACAAATGAAAGGTGTTTGCTCACAAGAGGGCCAAGAACATAAACAGGCGTCCCATTATGAAGACCTGCTGTAAGCTTACTTCCAACCAGCTGCTGCTTGGCAGGTGTAGAGGTTCCTCAGGTTGTGGGAGCATGCTGCCATCACCTTGGAAAGAGAAAGTTATATTAATTATAATGCTGTGTTCAGCTTTTACGTGCCGCTACACTCTTACACTCAAACTATTAAGCTGGCTTTACTACAAGTAGTTTTACAGTCCTGGTAATCCTTGGGGAGTATTAATAGCCACACTAACCCACCTGTCCTATTCTCTGCTGAAGGAGGATAGATGTGAAAGCCCAAGCCTGTACACTAATCTAAACTGATGTGAGAAAAGGGGAGATGGGTAGAGCATGTATTTCCAAATGCTGTTGAAGAGATTCTGTCTGCACTGAATTATGAAGTCGGTACACTTCCCTTCTAACTACACACACATCTTGTCACCTAAAACTCGCACTGTAGGAATTCTTGGACACCAGAGGAGTTTCACAAGCTTTACTCAAACATTTCAGTCTCTTCTGAGCCTCACTGCTGCAGCCTGGCTCACTCTGCCCCACCACTTAACATGTCTCAGTGTGTCTCTCTGACAAATGGGTAACTATCAGTACTGTAGAACAGCAAGGCTTGTCCCACCCACTTTCCTTTTTCCTACAACTGTCCCACCCTTTTTCCTACAGCTTCCAGTAGGAGGCACAGGAATAAGTGAAAACACTGCTTATTTACCGACCTCAGTGGTAGCATTGGACAGAATATGCTTGGATAAATCTTGGTATCCTTTGGTTGAAGAGGCGCTGACGGAAATAGTTAATCCATGAGTGAACCTGCAGCTGATGCTACTAGAAGAAAGGGGTGGCTGGATTTTGCTGGATTCTGCAGGAAACAAAAAAGCCATAGGGGAATAAAAAAAATAAAGTACCCCGCTACTATTCTGCAGCTGGAGGGACTTACACCTTCCATTGCAGCACCCAATGCACCTGATCCTCATGAAGGAGATCAAATCCCTGGTCCGGCCAATCCATGTATTGGTAATTACACCCCAGTTACACCTTCTATTACTCACGTTTAACAGTTATTACCAGATATAAGCTAATAAAGTAAGAACAAGTGACACCAGTCTTGAGGATAAAAGTAAGAACTTGCATGTACAAGCCTGTACTTGGTGCAGCTTTAGCCCCAACACGCTGCCTTGGTTCCCTCAAAGCATTATCCTCACACCTCTCAGAACGCTGTCCTTTGAGGGACCAAATCACCAGTTACTTTTCCAAGAAATTCTAAGCAAGCTCTGGCTACTGGTCGGCAGTACTTTTCTGAAGTCATGGAATAGTAGGACATCCTCAAAATACCTAGACTCAAAATAAAATTTTCTTTTGCATGAATGACACATCTCTTTAGGTTTTGGAACACAACTCAAACATAACCCAGCCTTTAAGTTTGACTTACCCAACGTTGAATCCTTTTGTAGTTGCTCTAACACATAAAGCTGACTATTTCTAACAGCAGAACGACCTCTTGTATCTCTTGAAAACAAAGCAGTTCCAGAAGAAACCTGATTTAGAAAGTGCAGAAGTGGGAGCTTTTGGTGTGAACTGGGAAAAATAAATGATGTTACACAGCAAGTGGATTATTTGTAGCAAATCTGCCTTACAGGGCAGGATGCTTCTCCTTATGATAAAGTAACTCCTTTGCCTTTTCCCATGGGTATGAAATGATACCTTGACTCAGGAAACAGAGCAGACCAAGTGTGAGGAGCTAGCACAGGAGCACACACCAAAAAGTAACTTCCGGAAAGTCCATGTTCACACATGCAAACTCTTAAGTCAATGTCTGCATCACTGAGGGAAGCACACTGAGATTATCAGGGTCTGGTCTAGTCAAGGGTGTCCCTGCTGTCTGCGGGGAGGTCAGACTAGATGACTCTAGAGATCCCTTCTGGCCTGGACCATTCTATGATTCTGATTTATCAGAAGAAAAGGCTTATTGTTCCCAAAACATTTGGCAGATAGTGGCATTACTGACAACAGTGACACTATTATGTGGGGTTTATCTATGAGTTTAAAAAAACCACCACTCAAAAAAATAAGTGTCACTGTCCTTTGCAATTAGATGGTAATGCTCCCTCCACCCCATGTCACCCCTCTGTCTACCAGTGACACAAACGTGTCCTGCTTGATAGCTGTGACAGAATATGGACCATGGCAAAAAGGGTGTCTGTTCTCATATTATCTGTTATTGTTGAAGCATCAGAAGACTCTGTCTCAGAGGCCAGTTGTTTCTCACCTGCCCTTCTTGGCTGCTGGGGTTACTCGCAGTGTAGGTAGCAGCATTGCTGCTGTTGTAGCCAGACGTCGGGCCAGAGGAAAGGCTGAGGCTGGAGTCTGTACATAAAGTGCTTGTACTCGCCAGAGTCTTCAGCCTGGCTTCTTCCTGGAATAGGTATCAGTGTTACAAACAAAAATACCACACAGACCCCCTCCCACAACAGCCAGCCAAATCAGTAACAGTGCTGAAAGGTGAAAGAGGAATAATCTTAAGTCATCCAATTGTCTTTGGCAGAGGGTTGACAGGACAAAAGCTGTTGCCATCCAGAAAGCAATAAATAACCAGGGTCATTTGAAAGACTAAGATTCACTGAGCCATAGAGCGAAGCACCTGGTAAAACCTGGCAGTCTGGGAAAATGCAGCTCCTGCTGTTTGTCACGTAGGATAGTCTGCGATCTCAAAGCAATGGCAGGGTGTCTTTAAGGGGTAAAAGAAGTTTTAAAAAAAAAAATCTCTTTTCACTCCCATGTGTTGCTCTTTGCCTACTCCTTGAGTAGCCTCTGACTTAACTTCCTGGTCAAATGTAGCTGTTTGAAGATTTTACTTTAACCAATGCAACTACTCGATGCCAGCCCAGAAGATGAAATAAAAATTGCATAGTAAGAAAATACTGAGAACTTCAGGATGATTTATATTTTCATAGGCAGTTTTAAGTTTGGTTTTCCAACTCATGAAATGAAGTATGTCACCACAGAAATATGGCAGCAGATGTGGTAAGATCCAGTCATCCAGGGGGGGTGCCTGAATTTGAGGTGCAGAGCAACGAAATGAGTGTTCACCACCCTTTGTAGCAGATACATAGGTATGAGGAGAGGAGGGCTGCAGCTGGGATTGTAGATGCATTGTCAGGCAGCCACAGGTTACTGCTAAAAGCATAGTCAGAAACTGAGCAGAACAGCCCCATCCTAACCAGGTGCTGTCCTTGCTTCTGGGAGAAAAACCGCACATGGTGGACTATACAAGATGGGTAACAAAGTGCAGAAATGAAAAAAAGCACAGAACAAATACACACTCAGAGGAAAACATGAAAAGATAAATAGGAAAAAAAAGAGTAAAGGCCTTTGTGTTGTGTTTAAGTTACGTACGGAAATAAACGCTGTTTACCTTAGCAGGACTCTCCCCTTGGCTGGGCAGATGCCCCACAGATGGCTGCCTAAGATTCATCCAATAAGAAAACAGGAGTTTCTTGTCCATAAAATGTGGCTTCAGAAAGATGTTGTTCACAAGCATGAACAGTATCAGTTCAGTATTACTGACATTTTTTTAAGCACAAATGTGCATTTAATTCCTCACTTTTTTCTACGCTGGTGTGTATGAAACAGGAGAATTACTTAACCACAGAAAACTTTCTCTGAAAAAAAAAATGCATTGATGTGAGTAATGCACATCAGTTCCCTCTGGGGTGCTCACCTTCTGCAACTGAGAAAATATTTGCTCCCGTATACGCCTTTTTTCTTGCTCAGCTCTCTCCCGGAGTTTGTCCCTAGCTCGTGCAATTTCAGTTTTGGTTTCCTCTCGTGCCCTCTGGTAGTCTCGGAGCAACAGTTCAATGTCTGAAGGATGCTGAATGCTTCTTCTTTTGGGTTCTTGAACTCTAAGGATACATAAGTGGAGGAAAACACACAAAATTACTTGCAATCGGGTCACCTGGTAAAATACTATGAGAAAATCATCCTTCAACATGGAACAGGAAAACTTGCCAGAAAAGCAATTAAACCCCACCCCATTAGCCTCCAAAAAGTTTCTCTTTGCTCACTAAAGGCTGCATGGCCACCAGCCTTGGAAAATTACTCAGATTGCAAGTCCAGTTTACCACGTGGATTACACCAACAATAGAACTGATTTCTAAGCCAGGTCTCCATATGATGTAAGGTTACCTCTTTGTCATATCACACGCAAAAGAATTGTGCTGGGAAAATAACTGTCTGACAAAGGAAGACACAGAGAGGGATGAGAGATTCAAATGCTAAATGGTGAAGAGTTGCAGACCTTTTTTGATATTAAACATGAAATTTAACTGTTTCACGTAGCTTTTAAGTTAGTAAAAGAGTAAGAAGACAGATTGGTCTATAATGAGTCAAGTCTAAGTACTTGGCTGTCCCCATACATCATGTGCGTAAAATAAATAGAACATTTGCTATGGACTGAAATAAACTAAATTTTAAGATCAGGCACACATTTTTCCTGAAAGCACTTTCTATGCCAAAGTTTAACACTCCTGTATTGACAATTATTCTTCTGCCACAGACGTCCCAGCTGTGGGTAAGAACTATTAATGTGCATTACTGAGCACTGGCAACGTACCTCAGGGCAAAAGAGAGGTTTCTAATGCCCTACCTGGTATGTTCCACCACATCCCTTCTCAGCTGTTGTAGATACTCTCGGCGTCTGCTGGGCAGATCTAGATCCCTCTGACTTGCATCCAGCGTCTGCAACAGACTCAAATGCTTTTGAGGACTGAGACTTCGGCTTCTTTGGTATCTTTGCAGCCTTTTTTCTCTTTCTTTCCTCAAAGTTTCAATAGTCTTCATGTGTCTGCCAGGGGAACATGATTAGACCAACAAAATGCACCCTGCAAAGTTACATTTTCTGTTTTTTTAAAGCACTTAAATACTTATTAGCTTTGTAATGTAACATTTATAGGGATCTACTATCATACACTGCCCTTGCAAATACCCCTTTGGCCATATCCTGACAGATGATGCAGAATTTCTAAAACTCTGCTTTTATAACAGCGGGAAATGCATAAGAGGGTCTTGGTTACCACTTGTAATGGCTGAGAGGTAAATTGAGGACAGAGGCTAATATAGCTCCTCCTAAACATTTTTTAGTTGCAACGGCTTCCTAAAACTGAGTTCCATAATCCAATATAAGAATCTTTTCATAATTTTGTATATTTATGGGGCTTTAAAATTTGTTTCTGCATATTCATGCAGCAGCATTTATTCACAGAAGCACGAATGAGATACGAGATTCCCATCTCAATTCTTTTTACATTGCAATAAATGAATTAAATACATTCCCATGCTCACTAGATACACACGATCACTCTCATAGCTGGTAGAAGTTTTAAGAGTGGGGTGAGACTAGGTTTGAATTACACCAAATCTCGTATTTCCTTATTTTCTTGAAGTAAATCCCAAAATTTTGTCTTAAATGCATTACTTAACTGCATACAAAATAATCTTAATACTATACCTCTTCACATACAGTTCACTCAGTGTGACTACGTGATTAAGTGCTTGTTACTAAATGTTATTTATGCTGCAGGAAGCATACATGAAGTGTATACAAAATACTCAATACAGCACTACTTTATTTACCTTTCATAGAGTTGCTGCTTCACTGGAATTGCCACCAGGTCATCTGCAGTCCCGCTCTGAAGGACCTTCAGCAGGGCATCTGTTTCTCCGATGCCATGATTGAGCTTTGCTTCGGTCAGTTCCACGGTGAGGGGATGCTGGTGGAGATCCAGGTGGATGCCAGACATGATCTGAGCACGCTCTCTCTGAAGTCTCTCGATCTCTCTGCTCCTGCTATCAGAAAGCTGGGATTTCCCTTCCATTTCTGTCACTCGCGTGCCTCTAGGCGTCCTTTCTACCTGACTGCGTAGATCAGTCACGCTGCCACTCAAGCGGAGTAACGAAGGAGACGGGCTGCCCCGAACACCACACCAGTTGCTGAATTTATTGTGTATGGGTAAGTCACGGAGACTGTAGCTCCGAGGCCTGTAAGGCTCTGCAAAAGCAGTAGTTGTGTTGAGAGGAATTTCAGTGTCACATTCACTTTCAGTGACAGAATCTGTATTGTTGTCCTGGAAGGAAGTTTGCACATCGCTCACATCAGAGAGCGGGGGAGGGCAGCTGTTTTCATTTTTCCAGAAGAAATCATTAAATTGTAGAGAAGACGCTTCTACCAGGGGTTCTGAGGACGCATCAGCATTGATCTTACTTGAACAAGTGGCACTAATGTTTTGATTAAAAAGGAACTCAGCACTTGGAGGTGAGTAGTTCTGAATCAAAGCAGTATCAGAATTACCAGCATATTTTTCGTGTCTGACTCCAGCAGAAGAACCTCTTCCTCCCCTCGTGACATACATACAATGAAGCGAACGTGCCAGTGGACTGCAGTCTCCCAGATCACCTGTTAGTACTTCCCTGTGGCCTGACACCTCTAACACGCTACTAGAGCGATACAGTCGTTTTGCACAAATGGTAGTGTGGGTGTCAACTCTCAGACTCTGCTGTTGTTCCAAGTTTTTTGAACCATCCTGTCCCACAAGCTCTTTGGCTGCTTTCTTATCTGCAAAACTTGCAGATTTCTTTCTTACACCCTTATTGCCTTTAGAAGAGCTCGACTCACTGTCTGTTTCTGTCTGTGACAAACTGTCCATGTGAGGTTGCAGGCTGGGCTGCAGGCCTGCCCTCTGCTGTCTCTGGTTGTGAAGGGGACTTGAAATGTCACTGGAATATCCAAGAGGTTCCTTAATAGGGCAGGCAGACCTGCTGGGACTAGCACTGAGAGTAAGAATAGGGGAAGAGGCCCTATCAACTAGCAGGATGTTTTTGTAACAAATTTTTCTTTCTGCTGGAACCTCTAGTTCGTTGACTCTTCTTTTATCCTGAGCGTAAGATGCTGGAGATTGAAAGGTGCTATCAGTAGGGCTGCTAACTACAGTGCATGAAGAACCATCTTGCCCTGAGCTCAGTGAAGATGATGTGACAGATGAAATTCTGGTATTATCAAAAGCAACATTCTGTTGCACATTTAGTGATGTTTTTGGAAAATCTAAGACAGGAGCAGAGGTCCTGGGTAAGAGAGGCAGACGCATAAAGGAGTCTTCCAAAATGCTGTCAAGACTGTCATGGAAGTCGGAATTGCTCAGATTTCTCATCCCTGTTCCTTCTTGTGTTCTTTCTTCAAGAGAAAGTGTTTTCTCTTTCCTTTTGGGAATCTTACCTACTGCATCTGTACCTCTCCCTTTCCAATCAATGTTTACTGCCTGAGCTGCCCTCAATTCATTTTCCATTTTTGCCTCCACCTGTTTTTCTTCCTGTTTCCTTTGAGGTTCTTCCAAAATCTCTGTCTGAGTGCCTACATCTGCTGTAGTCTGAGTGCAGCTATCTGATCTAGTGGCCTTTACAGCCTCTTCAGTTCCTCTTTGGTTGATTTTGGCATTCTGCTCGCTGTCTATAACACTCCGTTGGGAAAGGTTTCCCAAAAGCTCAGAAGTGTTTTGAAGAAGCTGTGACAGATGCACGGACAGGTTCTGCATGCTTGTCCAAGAAGGCTGATGAAACAGATCTCTGTTTGTTTCCTGCTTTCTTGCAGAAACGTCTGTGTAGCTCCTTTGACGTCTTCTCTGCCTCTTATACCTTCCTGTAGCTGCTGTTTGTGTTCCCTGCTCACATGTAATCCCTGGTAGTTTTTTGGAAGACCTTTCAGACTCAGAAGGATATAACAGTACAATTTCATCAACCTGCAGCGAAGAGTTACCACGTGGTGCGGAAGGATTCTCAAATTCAGCAGTGTTATTTTCTGGATTAGTTTCCAGTGTTTCACTGGACATGTTGCTATACTGCTTGGTACCATCACTTGAGTACGCAGAGTGAGAGCCTTGCTTGGCATTGTCCCATCCTTGAAGAGCTTCCATGCTGCTTAAAGTACTTGATAAAACTTTTGCTGTAGCATATGAACTGAGATGAGAATGAAAAGGAGAATTTTGAGAATTCATTCCATTGTCTACACTGGAACATCTCATAACTGTACGATTTTCTAGGTTTACAGGAATTTGATTGCAAGAGACATCACTTGCACTTCCAAAGACATACTGTTTCCAGCCAATCTTGCACAATCCATCTTGTTGCCATGGATGAATATATGGGTTAATATCACTTGAGCTAAAACGCATTGTATCTTTATTGTCATGCAAAAATAAATCTGTTTCTGGCTGGTATTTTGCCTCTTCAACTTTCCCTTCGCTACACTGAGTTACAGCACTACTCATTGAGTTGACATTTGCTTCTGTACCCACAGAACTGTGAGCTGTGTGCAGTAAGGATGAGGGAGATTGAGTAGTACAGTCTTTTAAAGACTGGCTGCTTTGGGTTTTTGCTGCAAAATTTTGTAAATTTTTGGGATCACAGTTCACAAGCTTCTTAGTTGGTGCCATTCTTTGTGGAAATCTGGGTTTAGATTTAACCTCTAGGAAGTTCTTTGATTCCTGCTTTGAAACTCTTTCAATTCCATGAAGATCATCTTCAGTTGGTGATGGAGGCTCTACACTCATATTTAAATCTTGTAGTGATTTAGATGCAGAATATAATAAAGAATCTGCCTTAGATGAAGCTCCCGAAGTATATTCTGTATCGGAGAAGACAGCAATAGCTGGGGCTGATAGTCTGTGACTTTGTAAATAAGATCTCTTTTCACTCTGTTTACAGCTCTTCGTATTCCGTGTAGTAGAATATGATCTCTTGTTCCTCAGTTGCACAAACTGGGATTCTTGAGGAGGTAAATAACGGTTTTCTGGGGAAAACTTTATGGAGACACTTTCATTATTCATTTCAGAAAAATTAAGTCTTTCTGCTTTCGGAGACTTATTCCTCATTATAGCGTCTTGTGTTGTTGGACAACTGCCTGCATCACCATCCTCATCATGGCTATCAATGCCTGTGCCTCTACTATTTTTGCAAAGTAAAATCTCTTTTCTGCCATTGGCATTTGTTCGATCTGGCCCCTGTTCTGTCTGCTCATCCGTAGGCACATACTGACAATTATCTTGCAGATCTGCAGGACTTCTTTCAAACCCCAAGCCAGTGTGATACAGCTGTCTGGGATCAGGGCTTCTGCTGTATGAAGGATATATTGAACCAGAAGAATTGCAGGTGTGTTCAGGATCCGCACCAGCATCTCCTGGATACAGATTTTCCAACACTGTAATTTCTGAGCCTATTAATTCGCTTGCAGAATTTGAGGATACATTAGTTTGCTTTCCATCAGGTTCTCTACTTAATGGTTTTCTCTGCTCTGTCTTTACTGCAAAATGTTCAGCCTCAGTATTTGCATGCAATTCTTCATTTCTGTTAAGTATTTTTCTCATTTGTCCCTCTTTAACAAGAATTGCCCTTCCAGTATCCCAAAAAGGTAATGATGGTAATAAAAGTGAACTATCATTTAGTACTTTCTCTGTGTGTTCTGGGCAAGCTTCCTGGGGTGGGACTTTACCCCAGTGGCGTTGACAGACTTTTAGATTATTGTGAATTTGTTTAGGATTACTTCCATATACAGGTCCCCCATCTGCAGCAGAATTTTTATATGAAGTACAATCTGCGTCTGACACTGGGCAATGCCTGTTTTCTTTTGCAAGAGAAAGTAAAATACTTCCTGAAGCGTGTATCGGCTCATCGAATACCACAGCCTTATCAGACTGAGTGTCTTGTATTTGCAAAGCGGCAAATGGAGAACGTTTCAAACTATCTGTATGTGAAATAGCGTATGTAGCAGTTTCACCAGGGCCCACATCTGCAGTTAAAGAAGATTCTGAAAATGGTGTTAAGGATGGACGATTAACACATGCAAATGCTTGGGGGAAATCATCTTTTACAGAGCACACATCAGCAGAACTGGAGGACACTTGTTCAGTCAAAAAGCTGTCTTGAGGCGAGTCCTTAAGCTGACTGACTATTAGAGACTTTGAGTCACCAACTAAAGAAGAAGCGTCAGAAGGACTGAAGTTCTTGGAGCTTTGAAATGGTGTATCAGTTGGAGTATCTTCTGCAAAGTAGGATGGAAGAGACTTTGATTCTTTACTGACAGTTTGTCCTTGGCTCTGAAAAGTAAGCAAGCCCGACTGTGGTATAGTCACACGAGAAGTGCTACTGTAGTGCTCCAAGTACTCATGAGCATTATTTTCTCTTACATCATTACAATTCTGGGAAGAACCTTGTGTTATTTTCTCCTTTTGATCTGTTCCTACAACTTTTCCAAGGAATTTATTATTGTAAGCATATGGGACTTCTGCAAGTGCAGAATTATTTCTGCTTTCGGCTCCTTTTTCAGAAACATCAGGAAAAGCTACAAATACACTTAAATCAATTGAATCACTTTCGAAGTATTTTGTTTCTTCAGAGAGAACAGCATCATTTTTATCTTTGTCTCCACTGCTGGCAATGAAAACGTCTGCAGATCGTGTTGGACAATTCAGGAGACCAGGAGACCATTCAGAATTGTCCAAGGTTCTATTATAGTTTAGAAACTCTTTATTATAATGTGGATTTCCCCATGGAGACTTGTCCAGGCCTTCTGAAAGGGTCAAAGCACTCTCAGAAGCAGTGCCGCCTGGCTGGTCTACGCAGCACTCTTCAGAAGTCTTGTGTCCCTGATTTTCTCTGGGCTCACGCTGATATCCAGCTGCACCAGGAAACTTTGCATTTTCATTTGTACTGTTTGTTGTAGTATAGCTTGTGCTTAAAAATTTCTCCTCATCATGCTGTGATGAACTCCCTGAGTGAAATACTTTCTGAGTTGTATTAACATTGTGGAACATTTTTTGTGAAGAGATTTCTAGTAAAGAATGCAGTTTCCCCCCTTCTATATCTTCCATCATATCTTTCTCTGAAGAAGAAAGGTTTGAATTATCCAAGGACAGAGAATCAGGCACAAAGGTACCCTTTTCCTCTTGAGCCATATCTTCTATGAAATTAAGGCAGTCCTTTGGTAGTTTATTAACCATTAAATCCACCCTGCATTCTTCATAAGCTTTGTTAACGTCCTGAATTGTATCTTCAGAAGACTCTATTTTTTCCAAGGAAAATGAGCTTCCTTTGGCTTCTTGCTGACGTACAACAGTTTCAGACTCAAGACCACCTGCACTGCAGGGAGTGGAAGAGCAGTTCTCATTTAGAGCTTGCCCAGAAGCGGCACAACCAGGTGCATTGTTAAATACAAAGGATTCTTCCTCCTGCCTGTCCTGTGTGGTCCTGCCTTGCAGAAGAGCTACATTCTTACTTTGTGTTTTATCAGAAAGATGTGTGTCTTCTCGCCCCAATTTGTTGGCTGTAACAGGCGTACCAACACAGACATCGCTCTCCATTAATGTTTCATAGTAAGGCAAGACAGCTCCAGTTCCAACACTGCTGTGAGATGGTTTTGTATGGTCTTTCAATGCAGTGGGAACATCTTGAAAAAGATGGGAATCATCACTTGCTCCAAGATATAAAAGGTGATTTACAGTCTGGCAAGGGGAGTCTTTAGCTGAACCTTCTCGTTTTCTTCCAGTAGACTTTAGTGTTGCTGGTGGATTTTGTTGCTCACTGGTATCTTCATTATTTCTAGAAAAGCTGGTAGATACCCACTGGCTTTCTCTTAGGATTTCATTTAGTCTGCTGTCATCGTGTGTCATCTGGCAGCAGTCCTTGTCTTCACGGAATACCTTGTTCAGGTTTTGTAAAATGATCAGTTCTACCTCCTCTGTGTTTTCTATAAACATCTGCTTTTCTTCATTTGTTTTGGCCATTTGTACAAGATGCATCAAATGTTCTTTCTCCTCCTCGACTCTGGAGTCAACTAGATCCAATTGAGAAATATCAGGTCTTTTTCTAAGAGTTCTTTCTTTCAAGTTTTCTGAAGCATCATGCTCAGGATATTGCATAGAGCAACTCATATACATATGGTCTTTAATCTGGGGGCTTTTAAATTCTTGTTCAATTCTATATTGGTCAATACCAGTACTATCATCAACTGAATATTCATATGCATCCATATTGTTCATGACTGCGTTTCTTATATCTGTAACAGAGTCCACAGAGCCACCATTTTCACTCATGTCAGTAGGATCATGGCATCTTGAATCATCTTCTAACAGTAAATTCTGTTCTAGTGCTGAAGCTGTCAGGTATCTTTCAGGGATCCTAAATTCATTTGGAATTTCCTCTTTGTCATCTCTCTCACAATATATCTGATACAGAGCTGGAGACTCTTCAGTAAATAACACATTTTCACCTGTGCTTATGACTTCTTGCCTTGTGATCATCAGCCCCCCAGTGTTTGTTGTGATAATTTCTTCTTCACTCCTAGTCACTTCACATTCATTAATCTTGTTTTCCTGGGGCAAACAGTTTGGTACACGGTGCTCAATTAAATTCCTGGAATTTACTTGTCCTTCGTTTTCAGGTCTTGCTAAAATATTTCCTTGCTTACTTGTGATCAGTACCGTCACAGCTACATCCTCTGTATTAAACACATTTTCTATCCTTCTGTTCACCTGTAAAAGCCCCTCACAAGTATCAAGGAGATGTGAAGTATTCTGAGTAACATCTGTTGTGTGGGAACACACAGTTGAAGGAGTGGGTTCCTCCCACCCTGGTGAACAAATACCTACTTTTATTTTCTCACTTTTTTCTTTCTGGCAAAAGCTGCTTGTTTCAAGTGGGCTGCCAGAACACATGAGTGCTTTTGATTCCTGAGTGTGTTCTACCATGGTGCTGGGTACCTGCAGTCTGTCTGTCTCCATCTTTACCTGTGTCAGGCACAGATTTGTATAAAACTCACACTGAACTTCACAAGCTACAGTATCAATAGCTTTCTTTGGATTCTCAGACAGACCAACACCTTTAAAACCCTCTCCACTCCTGTCTTCAGTTACACTTTGGAGTTTGGCTACTGGATAGTCAGGTAAACTTTCAATCTGTCTGGATTTAATTTGCAATGCATTTTTTTCTAAGTTGATTGCAGTATTGATTAATTTTGGTATGTTTTCATTGGTGTTTGTTTTTGTATTCTGATAAGGAACCATAGTTTCTTCTGGATTGGTTTCCAGGTCCCTTAAAAACTTGGATTCCTCATTTATAAATGGACTCTCCTCTTGAGAAACAGTAGCTGATGTAGTTGTGTTATAGTCAAATACTCTTCCTGACTCCGAGTTCACATCATCTTCAACAAGCAGGATATCCTCTGGACAATCACTTTCAAGAAAGGCTTCTTTCTCTTCTCTTGATTCAAGTAAACATTTGTTCTGTGTTTCTGCCTCCAAGAGAATGGCTGCATCAAATTCCACAGAAACATTCGTCATCTTCTCTGTCCTGCTTTTCTGCCCTGTTGATTTTAAAGCACACGTTGTGCAAAGGCAGCCAGAACATACAGCAGAACAGCTTTCTGTGGCCCTGACTTCCACAGTAAGATTAGAGGTAGAATCACAATCTCCTTTCATTATCGTGACATGCTCTAACAGTTTATCATAATTTTCAGTCTCAGATGCACTTTGAAAAAGATTAGCTTTTGTTGAAGCTTTGTAAAATACGCTTGAATTGGATTCTGGGAGAAGATCATTTTTACTCTTGGAATTAGCAGCAGGGAAGGACTCCGAGTCTTTCCCATTTACATTCACTATGAGATAACTTAGCTCATTTACCACTAAGTTTTCACGTTTGGATGAAAACTCTTTCTGAACCACAGCCTGAGAATTCAAGCCATTGTGTTCTTTGCTTTCACTGCTTTCTTCTCTTATGTTATCAATACATAACGTAGAATTTTCTGAAATTTGTTGGGATAAGCAACATGCCCGACTGTCTGCTAGAGCACACTCATGGGAATAGTTTTTTGAAACAGGTTTGCTTTTGAATTCGTAACGATTCAGTGAAGACAAGTCTTCATCCTTTGCTTCGTATTCCTCACTATCACTGAATGAAGGCCCCTCTGGCACAATCTCTGCCAAGCTATCTGTGCTTGTTTCCATGCAGATAATATCTTCTTGAGACATCTCTATTGGTGTTGCAGATTGGTCATAACTTGTACTGTGAGCAACAGCTAAAGGGTTACATTGATATGTTGTCTCCTGGGAGGAAAAATCTGTCTCTGTTGTTATTTCATCTGCAGATATTTGTTCATAATCCATTTCTTGCATTGTTTCCAAATTACTCTCCCCAGATCCAAGGAGACCTACTGTAACAGCTGATTCTTCTCCTTGTCCAGCCAATGGCTGAAGCTCATAACTGCTTATTGCAGAACAGTTCTTATTTGTTAAGTCATTGAGAAAGAAACCTTCATCACAACATGTTGGTGCTTCCCTTCTTGGAAAAAGCTGGCCATGGTTTCCAAATTGGACTTGTTTTACTGCAGATATCTGTGTTGAGGTCATGTTATGAGCAAGTACTGTAGAAGATTCAGCAGCAGGTGCACTGACAGATGCACTTCCACTGTCTGAATCTGTCATACTTGATTTTGTCATCAAGTTACTGTAGTCAGCATCAAGATCCACTTTTGCAAAAGTTCTGAAGAAATCATCTCTCAAGTCTACATCTACACAGCCATTTCTCTGCTCCAAAATGTGCATAGGCAACACAGAAGTAAAAGGTGTTTTTTTCAGAGCATGATCTCTTGGCAGCTCTGCATGAGTTGTGGGGAGAGAACCCTCCTCTTTCCCAGGCAACAGTGACAAGCAGTCTGTGGTGGAGGTGCTTCCCAAACATCTGAATGTTTGTGTGCTTTCAGTGGTAGACCTGTAAGTAGATAATTCACTCAGTTGTTCTTGTTCAGGATGATTTGACCTTGAATGTTCATAATAATCACGCTTTGCCAAAATAGGAACAAAAGAGGAACTTGGTCCTATGGAGCTAACAAATGAGGACATTGCATCTTCAGATTCCGAGGAAGAATTTTCATTAGAGTTTGTCCATTCCTTAAGAATCTTATTTAACAATCCACTCTCAGAAACTCTGCTTGCTGTTTCAGGTAAAGGTACCTCTGATGTGTCAGTAGAGAAAACCGTGTTTATTTTGTTTATATGATGTGATAAATGAGCAATGCTATGTATCTGCTTAGAGCCAGAAACAAAAGAAACTTCAGCAGCGGACTGCTTTAAATCATCTTTTTTCAGCCAAAGCTTTGGTTTGCTCAAAGAGCACAGATGAGCTTCTTGAAATCCCAAATTTTCATGGGAAGAAGGTGCTGTTATTCTGGGGCTGCTGCTGTCAAACTTTGAGTCACAGGAAGACCAAGCATCACTAGTAAGCAAAGCATTTCCATTTGCATAATAGAGTTTTCTGTCAAGAGACCTTTCTTGTTCTACAACGGAGACTTTTGTCCCCTTCAGCAACTGCCCACTGGCATTACTGGAAGCAGGCTGTGGTTTAGTGTCCAAATAAAAGGAACTGCTCAGCTTCAAATCATAATTTGTCCCTTCTATGTCGCAGGTCTTGGACTCATGGTCTTCCTCAGCCTGTACAGCGGGTGATCTAGGAGTTTGTAACTTCCAGAAAATCTCTGCTGGCACTTCATCAGACGAATCAGATTTGGATTCTTCTACTGGGTCTTCTGCTGGCATCTCTTCTCCATCAGCTAAGCTGTCCAGAGAGAAGCTTCTTTCAGGCTTTCCCAGCCTCATATGAGATGCATATGATGTCACCAAAGATGAAATATGGTGATCAGTTCTGCTTTTGTAAAGCTTAGCTGGCTCATGGTGGGCCTTTGACTTGTGAAATCGGTTTTTCTTTTGCTTTTTGGCCTTATTTTCCTTTTCTGCCAGAGAGTCTTGTGACATTTGACTGTCATCGCTCTCAGAATCTTCCGGGTTGGCAAGACATTTATTTCTGTCAAAATTTTCTTGTTTCAGTTTCTCTGTGAAAGCTTTCACATAAGCACAGGAGAGAGAATCCACAGAATAGGAACTGTCAGTGTCAGATATCTCATTTTCGTCATCTTCTTGCCAGTTTCCTAGCACATCTGTGGTGGTTTTGGACACTCCAGCACTTAGCAACTCTGCACTGTGCCACTTTTTTTCAACATAAGACAGTGGTGCCTGTGTGTTCATCTTAGAGAGATTTCCTACTGATGTTGCCACCATCAGAAATTCTTGTTGTTCCCCTGATGATTTCTCATGACTTTGCAAGGCTGAGCTTGGCGCTCTCTTCCAGTTCTTGGCTGTTTGGTTTAGATGCACTGATGGTGGGTTTCCATACACTGCTTTCGTTTCTTTAGGAAAGTTTTCTGGAGAAGACCTATGGACTTTTCCATTGATATCCACTCTAGTCTTTGTATTGGATACCTGAGCTCTATTTTTTTCTAGATTGCTACTTACAGGCTGACTTAAATTTCCTAGCACCTTTGCTTTTGTCATTCTTGTCCCTGTAATAAAGGTTTCAGGCTCTTCCTTCTCCTTAAAAAGCTCAGGAGAGGAGCCTTTAGAGGTTTGCTTTTGAGATCCAGCTCGCCGTGGGCTGTCATCCAACTTTTTGATTTTTTGATCGTTTTTATTGGTAGAAGCCATGATAGCTGAATCATTAGAGTGTTTTTCTGTTCCTTCTTTATTTCCAAATGAAGATGGGTTTTGTTTTTCAGTTAGCTGCCTCTGGGCTGAAAAGGAGATCCCTTTTTCATCATTAAAGTCATCACTCTTAGAAATGTCTTTACCTCTTGTGTAAAGATATTCTACAGATGACAATCTCCCTGTTGTACTGCCTTCACAGCACTGATCATTATTTGGTGAGGTAGATAACTTTGAGACAGTCTCTCTCTTCAACAAAAAGCTGTGGAAATAAAGAAGAAATAAACCAACAATCTTAATGCCTTTCAAAAGCAAATTTGAGCAGAGAATAAATAAGTAAAACCCAACAATTCTGTCAGTAACCATACAGTTCCCTGGATATGCTGCAATATGTTCTGCAACACAAAGGAATACCTCAATGATATGCATTATAGGTTGGTATTCAGTGTCTAAGCTCATGTTTAGCACAGCAAACATGAGTTAAAAATACAGGATGGTTCTAAGTCACACAAATCCACTTTAGCAGGGTTTAACTATTTGCTGCCTCAAGGACCATGCTGTGAGAGACTCCCTTAGCACCCCAACTTTTTAGCATTGCTAGAAATGTTTATTTAGCTTAAGAAAGGCTGGCCAACTTAAAAGTACAATCCAGAATCACCTCAATGATACAAATATTCTGAAGGAAGAGCCTGACGCTAATCAAGATAAAATGACGCAGAAATTAGTATTTACCAACAGTTTGAACAAGGTACGAATAAGAGTTAAGCCAGTTCTGGAAAGCATTCACAGAAAGGTAAAAAGTGCAGAAAGGCTTGAAATACAAATGTAAAAACCAGTAAGAAAGAGCACGTCAAAGAGCTAAGCAGGGAATGCATTTTACAGATCCTAGGAAAAAAGGAAAAAGCTCCAGTGTAACATACAATATAGTAAATTCACTGATATTACAAGTGTTAGGATTGTTTCAATACACCGAAAGGCACTCTAGATTCTAGGTGGCCACTGACAATACCTTGAATTTAAATTACTTTTGAAAATGCAGAGAAATTATCAGATGTTCTCTTACCCGGGTATCTGGGGCAGATGTGGGGTACAGAACGAACGTTGCCTCTGCTGCAAGGAACTGGAACCCAATGACTTGCTTCTCTTTTGCAGCTGGTGGTCTGAAAAGGACCATACAGCAATATTTTCCCGTAAGATTTGGGATTGTTTCATACACTCTTCATTGAGCCAGCAGCTAGCTTCCAGCTGCTCTAGGTTTTGCTTGGCTTCCAATAACTTCTGCTTCTTGACTATCCTTTCCAGCTGGAATTTGACCTTTTTCCTTCTTATGTTTCTTTCTGCCTTTTTTAAGGAGTATCTTCGCAAGAGCTCCAGCTGCACCAGTCTCTTCTTGTTCTGCTGTAGCAGGGAAGGGCAGATTTCCAGCCCAATGGTACTCTGCACCTCGGCCTCTGCATACAGCCTGGGCTCTGTCTGCACTGCAAACTCTCTCTGCTGCTGCTGAAGGGCAGACAGACGTTTATTCTCATTTATAAGCCACTGCTGGTCTGTAAACAAAACAATGATTGAAAAGAAATAAAAATCATAGGAAAACCATTGCTCTTTACCATCTTCTTTCTTAATCAGCCTTGAGAGTTCACTTAAGAACAGAATTTCTATGCATGCAGAGCAGAGTCTGACAAATCATTTAGAGAAAAACGTATCACTGCTGCACTTTATTGATAACCCAAAGCCTCTCCATTGGGATTAGGACTCAGGTAACAATTGCAAGATATAAGCAGGGGCTTGACTGATGCAGCTCAGGAGACTGGTGGATAAGACCTTGTTTGTAAGCTAAAAGAAGAACACATTTCAATTTCTCCAAAATTACACTCAAACATCACCTCAATCTTCTTGATAAAACAGAGTGGGAGCATTAAAAGGGTCAGGTTCAATCTGTGCACTTTTAAGACCTAGAATATGTATTCAGAGTAGCTAAGTACAATTTCATTAGCTTTTTACTGTGAAATATGCTACAACTTCTGCTTTAATTATTCTGAAGTCACAAGTTAAACTGTGTATGTGTTACTTTGGGAATGAATGTATGTGCACAGAGAGCAGTTAACAAGGGGACTAGAAGAGGAAGTTGTACAGAGCTAAACCGAGCCTCTGTATTAACACAGTAAATGGAATTTCACATACACATTATGAGCCTTTAGCTAATGAAATCCTACATTTTGAGTGAAAAAATAAGCCCTCGTGCAATCTTGAAAATGCTACTGACTTCTCATCAAAGCATTTGAGTGCTTTACAACTATTATAAACCAAACAATTATCTTTGTGCCTTTCATTCATGTCCTTTGCTCCTTAACTTGACTGAACCAAGAAAAACCACCTGCAAACGATTTTGTCTCACTTACCTAGGCACACTGAAAATGAGGGAGAATGACTCATGCTAAGGAGCTTTGTTTAACACAGGAAATGGCAATTTTTGTGTGCGCCTTTATCAGTGGCAAGTTCAATAAGCCTGAAAGCTAGACCTCTCTACCCCCTGGGTTGGGTTGCACCTCATTTTCAGGGGCAAATGCCAGCTACTGGTCCGGAGGGCATGCAACCTTCAAAGTGGGTTAAAGACAAGGCTATAAGGAAGCCACCATATAGGTACCTGCCGGTACCAGCCTCTCTAAGCCCATCAAGATGGAAACTTCCCAAGCAGCAGAAACCCTGTGTGGCAGGTGGCTGAGGTAGAGCAACAACCACAAGTTTTACTACCTGTTGCAACTACAGCTGCTCCAACAAGCACTTGCCAGAACAGCCTGATGGGAGCCCACATATCTTGTACATAAGCACTTTAGCATACGATGTACTTAAAATGAATCAAATACTCTCACGGCAAGGACAGAGGTCCAACACAACCTTCAGCTATCAGGACAAAAATAATTCAAAAGAGACAAGCTCACACCACCAGTCAATGAGTATTTTTCATTAAAACCACCACTCCACACAGAGTTAGTTTCTGTGCTGTTGTTTATGTCTCCCATATTTCATAAATGCTGAATATGCTCACAAATAACTGATTAACCTAATTTGATAATAAAATGTTACCTCTGCTTACACACTTAGTCTTCTCTAAGTATTCAGAACACAATCTTTGCAGCCAATGGGGAAGCAGTAGAGAACACAGAACACCAGGTTGATTTAACCCTGGGGGCAACACTACCTTATTTTATGCAGGGTATGTGCTTAGAGGTTTTTCAGGGTACACTGGCTTCAAACTGAGCTATGGTGAACCGTAACGATCAAAAGAAGGGATCACTGATATCACCATTACCAGATTGTGCCTCATGGTTTGGACATGTTCTCTTAATGAAGCAGAGTTTGTTCATTTTTATGCTGCTATAAAAATACAAGTGTTCAGCTGTACAAAGCAAACAAAAAAATTAAATATCCTCAGCTGAAAAAGCAATGTAAAAATCACAGGCAAGGTTCCCTGAAAAGCAGACCATTTCTCAAAGAACCAAAGCTTTTTGAAGCACTCATATCTTAAAAGCAGCAATGTTTTTTTGGCTGGGCTTACCTTCAATCTGCAGTCCTTAACTGATCAAGCAACCTTTCATTGCTTATTCAGGGGGTAGGCGGTAGTTAAGTTTGATGTGATGAACAAGGGCTACCTGCAGCCCTGCACAGCTGAGAGGTAAGAGAGGAGTTTTGGGATGTAGAAGTTTCTCTAATGTAAGAAATTATTAGGGCACAGGCATTGTCAGCATCACTTGCTTGGCGACTACTGATCTCTCTAAACATACTTCATTAGTGAACCCTACTACAATGAGTCTCCTGTCCTGTTTATGTTGGCAGCTCAGCAACAAGCACATGCACAGAAGTAGGAATTCTAAATCTATGGCTACACTATGGATAAAAGGAAAGCATTTTAGTCATTAAGTTATTTTTCTTAATAAAATCAGTAGCTTTCACATACAAAGCTTTTGTCCTCAACTATTTATTTCCAGATCGGTCCTCTTTTGCATGTTTCTAGCAAGTAGCACAATTGGTAGATAAGTGTTTCTGTGCAACAGAACTGCAAGCTCTAAGATGCCAATTAATCTCTGCTCACAAACTTGCCTCTGTCAGGAGCTGAGACACAGAGAGCACAAGAGGTAGAGAACTTTCATGGGTTGCCAAGTGAAGAATTTTTTTTGCCTGACAAAAACTACCTGCCTGGCAAAGATTTGTGTGAACACAGCGAAAACAGCAGAACTAGATGGAAGCAGAACAGTCTACAGCACCACAAAATAAAGATATTTTGGAGGAACTCTCCTCTCTGCACTGTCTACATATCCTAAGTCCATTTCTGCTACATCTCATCACCTCAATTTCCTCTCACCCTCTTAATTGTGGCTGGCCTAATTAAAAGAGAGCTGACTGCACAAGTTTGCATCTGAGAAGCTTCCAAAAGTTCACAAGAGTTTTCTTCTTCCAGGAGCCAAGAGCAGGTTTTGCCAAGTGGGAACAATGCCTTTGTAATAGGCATACTTTGCTTATCAGGAAACCTGTATGAAATAATTCATTAGAAGACGAACTAGAGAACACTATAACCACCCAATTTTAGTTGTCAAAAACTTCCCAATGTTTAATATGTTCAAAAATCAGTCTATAAACTTGATACAGGGCAGCCCAACCCCACCAACATATCTTACTGAATATGTCTCCCTGCCTGCAAAGCAGCACCTCTGGGCCCAGGAGTCACTGACACTGAAAAATACCTCTCCAAATATGTTGTGGCTTCACCTTCTGACGTAGCTATTTGCCAGTTAAAACCTGTTCACTGGTCTTGCGTAACACTTTAGAACTTCCTAGCAATAACTCCTATTTTAACCAAAACATGCCTCTCTTTTTTTAGTGCAGACTTGCTTTCAAACAAATTCAGCACTGAAGAATGCAGTAACACTAATTAATCCTCTTTAGGGTAAATAAAACCCACAGCTTATTTTCAATCTTAATTTGTTGCACTTCGGTTTCTACCACAGAGTATCTTCACACATTTTTCTTCATACTATAAAAGGGTGAGGGTGTGTGGAAATACTGACTATATTAAAGCCAGTGAAACTCTCTTTCCCTTAACTGGGGTTGGAGCTTCAGTTTCCCACATACTTCTCAGATGTGTTTTCCTTGTTTTCAATTGTTTAAAACTCGCATAGCAATCACAGAAAATTCAGTTTGAGCCATGGTCTTATGACAGGGCCCCATTTTTCCTAATGAGCGAAAATAATTAAAAGCATGTGAAAATGGTCTCTACTGTTACAGGTGGTATCATCAATGAAATGCATAAAGGGAGTACCTCAACAAACACCGCTGTCTTGGAAGTGCTGCTTGGTTATTGTTAGAGCAGTTTCCCCTGAAAGGTAGGAACTACCACAGTTGTTTCAGTTTCAGTCTCCCAGAACAACTCATTGGATGAAGCATAGGTATAGCACAAGAAAAAACACAATAGCAGTCTCGGTCTACATTGCAGCATGGCAGAGTTGCACTACAGACATGAAGAGAGAAAGCTGCAGGGAGACAGGGTGGGCAGAGTGTGGAAGACAAGAAGCTCAGTGCCACAGAGGAGTAGCTGTGCTGATGCTCTCTCTCCCAGCAGTGACCTGCAAAGCTAATTAAACAGTGCTGCTGGTGCACTGCGAAGGAAGCCCTGTAGTCCTGTTAATTGAAGTTGAATAACTGTTTTCATGAGAAAGGCAATTTTAAGAGAAAACTTGTGATAAGCCACAATAACCATAATTCACCCATAAGATAAAGTGTAACCAGGACAAAATATCAAGAGGATGAAAGAATGCAATAATGGAAGGGAAAAGAGAGAGAAGAGGCAGGTACCCACTTTCTTGGATCTGCTGGTTGATTAGTGCTTGGTCATTTTCTAGTTCCCGCTCTGCTCTGATCTGTCCTCTCAGGATCTGCTGCTTTAAATCCTCAACATAGAGCTGCTGCCGCTGTATTTGTTTTCTGTGGAAAGCTTCCTGGTCTCTGAGCTTCTGCTTGTACTCTTCATGCACAGCATCTATTTCTCTGCTGTTAGAAATGTTGACAGTGAATTTAAACCAGAAACGAATACTAAACATTTGTAACACAACAAGTCATCTTACTAAAGACAGACAGTCAGCATTCAAGATATTGCTTTGTTCAATAAGGGTGCATTATGCCTAAAACTTGTGAGGATAAGGTAGATGTGTCATGCCACGTGTCACATCAGGCTACAATCCTGTACGTATCATAAATGCCAGCAAACATGAAAGCTCTTGTGGTGAAGCAGAAAATTCCATCACCACAAAGAAAATAGCAAAAAGAATTTTAAAAATACTGTCACTTTTCATTTTGCTGTAGACCTTCCAAAAGTGAAATTTGGGAAGGGGGTTATTTGTATGTTCTAAAATTTTGTAACTGCTATATAGGATATTTGTCATCTGAGTACTAAAGCAAAGTGCTTCCGAGAAATGACAAACATTCTTCTCTGTTTTCAGATCAAAAGCCTCCAAACCCAGAAAGGGTTACTGGCATTGTTGAGATTACGCTGACAGTTCCTTGCCAATACCAAGGAAAGAACTTGATCACCCAATTCTCTGCTGGATGCAACAACTGTATTAGGTTACTGCTTCTATATTTGGAGCAGAATTGCAATCAGAAAAGTGACTAACCTGTGAAAAACTGCCTTACAGTCCCCTCCAAGATTTTCGGTTCCTGACTGTGTGGCAAAATTTTTCATGCACACCCAGAGTAACAATCAAGAAAGCATCTATTCTTAATGTGATTCATGATAATATTCAAAATACATTAACCCTCTGAAAGGAATATATATATATTCTGCCTGTCCACAAATTGCCATCAGAACTTCTTACTGTTAAAGTTATAATACATAGAAAGTTTATATCTGATCCTTGCCTATTTTTTGTTTCTAAACACCACGCTGGCCTATGTAATCTTAGCAAATTAAACCTTTAAGTCTTGAATTTTAATATATTTTAATAATGAAGTAAATTACATATTTATTAAACATTTTAAATGGAAAATGTATCAAAACTCTAAAAAATTCCTGAAGGTCAAAAGAAAACAAAAAAATAATTGCAAAGGGAATGCTTTGGAAACAGTGTTGTTTGAAAAAGCATTACCAATGCAAGGTCACCTGTATGAAAAGAACATCTGACATTTGCTACATAGGAATTAATTTGACATCTCTACTTAGAACTTCAAGCACGTGTTCAAAGCTCCCATTTCTACAGCAACAACTTTGAATCCATGTGCTAGATAAACAGACATAACAGATGAAATATCTAGCAGCCAAATTCTACAAATCTTTTTCTCCTTACAAATCTTCTCCTTACAAATCTTCTTACAAATCTTCTGTAAAGGAGTACCTTTACATGCAACATATATTTCACGACCTTAAGAAGCAGTGGGAAAGCCTCACTACATAAAAGGCTTAAGATTCTCAATAAATTACAATAGTAGTGTGCCTCTCTTTTCTTCGCCTAAGGAAAACAGAATTCAGTTTGGTTTTAATGTTTATGTAAATGAATTGCTGGTGAGACTAACTGAAAAGGAGCATTCTCTTCCATTCTCTGGCACAGTGCAAACAGCCAGACTACAAACTTTGCTGCTGTCATTTGCTAAATGGTTGGTGTCTCTTTGGGACCCACAGGAACAAACTACAAGAATAGGGAGCTCCAAGATCTATTTGTCCTTCACTTTACTACAAAGATGCCAACAACCTGTGATTTGTCATTTTTTCCTCTAAGATAAACTGTAATTGATCCCCAAGAAATAGGAGTGGGATGTCTCATTTCTGATTCAGCTGCAGTAGGCTTGAACTGACATTTCACCACAGCACTGAAAGGTTTGTATGGCCATTATAGATCTCCAGCTGTTTAGATATTTCTAATGTCACCAACTATTGGGGGCTAAACTCAGAGGTTAAATCTAGACTGGTTAACTAAAGAAGAATCACTTTTGGAATATCATATTAAATCTGAAGGATCTCATTTAGGAAAAGCCCCAGTGTTTTTAATGATAACTCTGAGGGATGCTTTCCCTGAATGCATCTTCCAGGTTATCGTCCATATTTTCCAAGGGAAATGTAATGGAGCAGTCATATAATCTGGAGGTTAACGTGCTGATCTGAGACAAAGCCTCTCTGATTTTGAAGCGGTTGTATCACCTCTGTGATTTCACATACTTAGGCTGCAAGGTCTTCAGGGCAAGGACAGCTTCTGGGTGCCTGTGCTAGGCTAACAGAGCCTTGATGTCAGCTGAAGCCTCTACTTGCTGATGCATGAAAACTAATAAGCCCTAATAGTAATTGTAAACGTTAAGTCTCTGCACATACTCTGATGAGGGCACAGTCTTTAACCTGTTTTGACAACAGACATAGAAAAGCTCCAAATCCTATAGTGGTACAAAAGTTGAAATATGTGAGTCTAAATTTGTAATTAACATTGTCAAATATCAGAAAGCCAAGTATCAGGAGAGATTATTTCTATTCATTTATCATTATTAGCAGCATTGTGTGAGATTGAGGAAACTGAGAAAATCATTGCCAATAAGGCAGAAAAGTGGAGCATGATAGTAAAACAGTAGACCAAGAATTCTTGTTCTGCAACTGTTTACTCAAACTAGATACAATTCATCTACAAAACGTCTCGTATTCTTCTTAATCATGACTTCAGCCATCCTTTCCATAAAACTGATTTATTCAGAGTTCAATCTGTGTACAAATTGAAACCTAGAACAGTTAAGTATACGAAAAAACAGTGTTGCATTTCAATCCGAAGACCTCACAATGCCCACAGAGGTAGTTAGGTAACATCTGTTTACAGCTGGGAGAGGGTCACAAGTTCTTCCCATAATTTCCAACAATGCTAAAACCACAGGATACCCCACACTCCCTCCATATTATAAAGTATCAGAGCATAATCAATGCAAACAATGCACATGGAAGCATGCTGTTTGCTGTTCTCAGCAGCACTAGCATATTCCCTCGTGTATGTGGTAATGGCTTTTTGCTGAACTAACATGAAACTGTAAGGTCCTTTCCAACATCCAACAGATGTGTGTTTGCGCACAGAGCAGAACACGATGGAGGACAAACGTATGCTATTAATCACAGCTCCATACTAGGGCTACACCCCATAAAGGCAGGCTACAGAGACATACCCATACTTCACTTTAAACCTTGGAAAAACAAACACGGCACAGCAACCACTACAGTATTATTACTGCTTTTGTTCTGCTGGTGTAGCTAGTTGGTACAATTCTCCCTCAGGTTAAAGTTTCTGTAATAAAATATTGTTGCTGAAGGTAGACAGATTAATTGCAGTTCAGCTCCTATTTTAGTGCTTCTTTGCTTCATCTCCTAATTTTTAATAGTCCAAAACAAAAACCTGGCAGGGCAGTAAAAATAGGTCTGCATACAGAGACTGAAGGTTCAAAGCCTTTTTATGAAGTTGCTTCTTAAAGATGGTTTTCTCAAGCGGAACAAAAAGATAATGAAAATTCATGCAGAGCCTCTTACATAACACAGGTAATGCCAGAAGATGTTTTTCCTCTGGCTGTGAGACCACTGGCTCCAAAGAGCAAAATGACTGGCTGCTTTGGGCTCAGGATACAGATCTGTCACTCACAGAAACTGCTGAAACCAAGAACATGAAGTAAGAATGCTCCCTTTCTGCCTTCAAACATGCCATGTCACGTCAACACACTTCTGCTGGTTTGTGGAAATAACATAACATGACAAACTACACTAAAAAATGAGGTGACAAGGGCCTAGAAAGAAAATAACAGATTCCTACACTCTTCATAGCTAAACAGCCTAAACAGACAATTTAAATAATAATCCATTTCTGTAATACATGTCTGAATGCTTAAACTAGAAACAAATCAACCCAGTTAACATAAGAATTTAAACATACTTTGTAATAGGTAGGTAAGATCACAAATTTCTTTAATCTAAAACACCTTAAAGCAGATGTACTGTTAAATTTAGACTTGAAATACAGACATACTATGAGATACAGGAATCAAGCACAGACCAATTTCTGCTACTGCTTGTACCCCCGCCTTCCCACATAAGCAATCAACGCTCAAGACAGGTCCAGCAGCAAATAAAATAACCTCAGGACAAACATAAGAAAAACAGCTTGATTTATGCAGGTATCAAGACATACATAAAATGTTGTTTTCATTGGACTGGGATACTCTAGCATGCAGCATATTAAAAAAAACAAGCCTGCACAGAACTTCACAAAAGCATGCAGATTTCTTGGTGTACCAAATGCAGCAAAAAGTGTCAACAGTTACCCTCCTTCCAAGTAAACCTTTAGCAACAGCAAATAAAATTACAACAACAGAAAGACATCAACCTTAAACTAAAGATAATCACAAATTACTGAGAAAATTTTCATATACCAATGCTGCCGGCTTCTTTTTCCACCTCATTTTTCTCTCCACAAAGTTTGCATGACGCATGCTAAATGAACCATCTGCAAATCCACATTTTTCCCAGCCTGTTTTGTCGTCAGCTCTCCGGGATCCTATTGTGCAATTCCCCTCCCCTCTTTCTCCAAACACTTCTACTGCTGATGCAGAAGCTGGCGGCTGCTACAGCATAATGCAGTTTTCAGTAACTATGGCAGCAACAGCTCTGTGCTGAGGCTGAATCACTTCTGCAATAAAATCTTAAAGCTCAAATAGATAAACTCAAGTGAAAATAACCCCTATTGCTAACAGCTGAAATTTGCCAATTTTCCCAAGGAAAACATCAGTCAAATTAGCACATCCTTCTGTCTGTCTGCCTAGTGTTCAAGTCCCATTTTTTCTTCTACAAATTATTTTTCCAGAAGAGTTAATAACAAAGCATTAAAAAAAATAAAATAAAATAAAATGTTGGCAAAGCATTTTGCACCCTGGCAAATCCCAGCACTAAGAGAAATTCCCAGTCAGGGTTACAAGCCTATTCAGTGATATACATCCGCCCCCTCCGGTCCATCCTCCCCCTCAATCCGTGTCCAATCCATGGCCCTATCCGTAGGGTCTCAGAGCATCACGCAGCAGCCAGCATCACACAGCAGAGCGGGATCCTACATCTGCTTCTGACCAGCACAGTCTCAAACCTCTGCTTTCTCCTCCCTAACGCAAAGGGGAGAAGAACGAAGGAGATACAGGGACACCTTTTCCAGCCTCCTGAAGGGATGACGCTCACACAATTCACAGCCCAAGCCGAGGGGCATCTGGCAGGAGGCGGGAACCAGAAATCACTCAGAACGGCCAGCAGAATGAGAAACCTTTAGAAATAAGGCACCTTTGGAAATGTACACACAGAAATCTCCATCACAGAAGTTACCACCAGGTGAAGCATCATCATTTGGATTTTTGATTAGCTGGTTTGCTTACAGAAAAAGCACACCTGTGCATTTATTTCTTTAAGCCTTTCCATGCAAAACTTTTTTTTTTTTTTTTTGCCTAAGCCCCCAGAACAACAGTAAGGTAATGGCTTATTTAAGGCAACCCTTTAAATATGCTTCTAAACCAGACCTCTTTTTGGCAAGGAATCACAGGCACAAGACACAGCCACACACTCCAGTAAAGGTCATTGCTGCCTTGCTAAATTCCAGTTCAGCTGGAACTACAATCTATCACAGGTTTTCCCCTTACAATGATTTCAGTTATATATAGAATCAGTCAGTTCCCCTGCTAACCCACTATACATAATCCTGGCTCTACATTGTAGAGTTGCTGTAACTGGCACTGCATTTCTCTGGGAAATGAAAGGAAATATTTGAGGGATCTTTTAAGAGATGCAAAAGATTTAACTTGTATTTATAGAGAACTTTGAAAATGAAAGCTCGTAGTAAGAACTCAGAGTATCTTTTTTACAGATAAGAGCTCAGAGTATTCTTTTTGCAAGTATTATTCTGACATGTTAACTATACTACATTAAAATAACATTTGTATTGTGATCTCCAGCATCAGATGCCATATCTACAGGCACCCTTTCCAGTTAAGTAGACTTTCATATTCTTATAAGATGATTTTTTTCCCTCCAGTTTAACAGCGCTGGTATGTTCAAGGAAAGAGAACTTAAATGTTCCAAGCAGGAAATTTTAATTCAGTGTACTACTATACCACTGGACTCTAATGGAACAACTCCTGTTTTTTTCAAAGGAACAAAATCAGAGTTTATATTTATATGCAGTATGGTATTAAGGCACTGACAGGAGCAAGAACTTCCTTATTACTTATTTGTGGTGATGCTATCATCTGATGGCTGATGCCAGCCTGTGTGTTTGCTGGCTGACAGCAAACAGTGGAAGTTCAAAGTCCTGGGGCTCTTCTGAGCAGGGTATATGAGCAAGCAGCTGAGCATAATGAATCACACCCCCTTTCAGGGAATGTTTTATGCCTAAGATTTTAATATTTGGGTACAATGGTAGAAATTTGGGGTTTGTCTCATTTCTCAAAATATTTTAACATACAGTTAGAGGTTGAGCTGGTAATTAAATCCATGAGAAGCAGACAGGAAAAATGTCATCTTACTGAGAGCACAAGAGATAAGAATATAAATAATCATTACCATAATATACATGTTCTGAAATAAAAAATCCAGAAGAAAGCAGAGTACCATCAGCTCCTGATTAAAGAGTACTTAAATTCCAGGAAGCCAAACAATTTCTGAATTATTTTCACATGCAGCTGCTGTGCTCCTCTGCATGAATGAACCATATTCTATACTATAACTTCTTTTTTGGACTCTTCCCCAGAGCCATTTTCTTCTCACCAGAAGAGAATCAAACTTCTCCAAGGGTTTTTCAATACAGTAATGAATATTCACAGTACCTACCACTGACATAGAATTTAATATATTTTAGGGTTCTTACATACTGTAAATTGGAGCAGTTTCAGTGTAAGCCCCGCTCTAATAGTGTTTTAAAGCTTATACAGACAACAAAGCTGCAAACCATTTGCACAAGGCTGAGTATGAAGAAAGAACATGGTTGCAGAGACTTGTCTGTAACTCTGCTGCGTGTACACATTCTTGTTTTGGTATGATAAAATCAAATTAAAGCTTGAAGCCTAGTTTGCATCTCTTCTGGAGGAAATTAGTGTAGTGTAGAAGACCGACAAAGCTAGAGGGACCAAAAATTCAGTGTGATTTAGACATATTAATATTCTTACCTTAGTTCAGGAGAACATTTGTTTTCTTTACAGTTTCTACAATTTTGACTGCAAAAATAAAAATAGGAAATCATAAAGATGTTAAAAAAGAAAACAAAAAATTTCACTGTTAAAAAACTTCACCTATTATACACAGAGATGTTATTGTAATTTTCAGTAGAGGAAGACTCTAAGGTGCAGACTACGAGCAGCTAAGAGAGCATCAGGAACTATCAAGTGAGAGAGCAGTGAGAGGGAGTGAAGGACGCACACACACAGCTTTCCTGTTCTTATATTTTCCTCTAAGCATCTCTTTCTGACAGAGACAACACCCTACAATAGGTGGACTTTTTACTGATGAATAACAAGCACTTTCTGTAGTCTGCTTACTCCTACATTACAATTTGCAAAATAACTCAGACACCTTTTAGTACTTGACACAGACTTTTCTTCACAAAAGCTGGTCATTTGAGAGACCACATATATCTCATTTTACTTTCATATTACAGATTTTAGGCCAGATGTCTCAATCATAAGCCCCTCCATGAGCAAAACTGAACTCCATGACAGAAACACAGTCTTACTGGTTACTGTAAAGGAAGACTGAGTGGATCAGTTCAGTTTACATTTGCCAAAAAAAAACCTAATCAAGAGTAAAAAAAAAGACTACTGGATTACATAAGGTGAAAGACAACTAATATTAGACATGATTTATAGCTTCTTCCTGTAAGAGATGGACATTCATAAAAATCAAGCAAATGCAATACCATAATGCGTTTAATTTTCACCGAAGTAACCATTTGAAACACTCTAGGTAAGTATGAATGTAATGCTGAGCAACGTGACATGCATAGTCCTGTCTGAGTGATTAAAAAACTGACCAACACAAAGAAACCTGCTATTGGAACAAAAATCTTATGGAATTATTCTTTAGTTTTGTCAAGTTAAAAAGGGGAGGGAAAACCAAATGCAATTCTGTGCTAAACTGTTCACAATACATCAGGATTTCTGGGGTTGTTCTAGGACCATCAACAAATTTCTGTGACAAAAGCCACACCTCTGATGTTTATATCCATGTAAAGTGCCACTTGGCATCTACTTTTGAAGGTCATTAGACAAACCCTTTTTTTGAAATTCTTCGTCATGTTTACAAAGAAAATAACAGCAGTGATGTGTAAAATGTACCTCAGTAAAGAAACAAAATGAAACTGCATTTTGAATACAAAGGTATCACTGTAGCTAATGTAAAGCAAATGCAGAGATTAGATACATTAAAGAGAACATAGAAACACACTATCCAAGATGGAAAGCAAGCCACTTGACTACAGGTATGAAGAGATGTTCAAAACAGAGATAACTTTTTATGTTCATAAAAACAAGATGAGGTACCTCCTCTAGAAACAGATAAAAGGTTCCCAGTATGTTACCACACCAAAAACACTCTAGCAAGAAGCTATCAACAGATAATGAATGAGAAGATGGCTGTTTCTTGCCTTAAACAGGTCAATTGAATGTGCCAGGCTGAGAGGAATTAAAAAAAAAAAGAGAAAGAAGCCAATTACATTTAATTCTGTGATACTCTGTTTTCAATGTTATGAACTGAAACACAAGAGATATCTTAATTTGTTTTCCTTATACTTATTAATCACTGTCTTCAACACACCAATCCTTTCCCTTTCAGAAAGGCTCTGCCATGAAAAGCATACACTAGACACTGTGAGTATGACCAGCTCTTCAGCATTTGGGAAGTAGTTTATGCCTAATACTTTTCAGTTTAAAAAAAACAAAATAAAGCTCAAAATAAAAACCCCAACCAACGAACCAAAAAAACCAATCGACCACCCCCCCTTCAAAAAAAAAAAAAAAAAAAGAAGAAAAAAAAAACACAGTGGTTTTCTGAGATGAAGGGCTCAATGAAGACTTGAGCTAATGGGAATTTATGAACAAATAAACATTCTGATTTCCACAACAAATTGGCAGGGAAGCTGAATTGGTAAAAATTACTTTGGTTAGATCATATCTAGAAAAGTCCATTCTGTGCACTGAGGAATATTGTAAAAATTATACATTACCTTGTAAATCAAAACAACTATAATGTAGATTTGCAAGTGAACTGAATTAAGGCTGTCTGACAGTCTCATCCAAAGCATTTGTTTGATTGTACATCAATAAATAATTTTTCAAGTTCGTTTCTTGCATATGGTAACACTGTATTAGTCAGTCGGATAATGCGTTTTTTCTTGGACACTTTATCTCTTGAAAACATGATGGGACCTATTCTATATACAACTTAGGTTTGTCTGAACCAAGTCCTGGTTTCAAACGTCATCCCACATGAGAAATTGTTTTTTGTTTCTTTAACTTACTAGTCAAGAGAACAAAGGTTACAGTGAGGAGAACGAGTACAACTTCCATCCAAGCTGAGCCAGTCCAAAGCTCCACAACTCAGAATGGGTGGGGTTTCATTAATCTAAAAAACATAACACAAGAACGGGAAGAAAAAGTATCACAGTAACCCAGGAACTTCCAAGTTATCATTAATACCACCATTGCTAAGTACTGCTTGCTGCTGTACTGTGTAATGCCACATAATACCTCCCATGTGAGTTTATAATCTCACTTACAGTTCTGCTTAGCCTTTGATTAATTTGTGAAATTATTAATTATTTGTTACCAAGTATGCTTCTTCTCATAGCTCTGTTTTTACGTACCACACATTTCATTAATGAAGAAATTAAGAATGAAAACAAATGGAAGTTAAGCCCCTGATCTCAACTATAGAAGTGAGTACAAAAGGACAGTTGGGCAGAAAGCACAAAGTGTTACCATATGAAAATCCATTTTAAAAGGTAGATTCTTGCCCATATCACTTGATAATATGGTTATGTCCTAAACCAGAAAATTCACATTAAGTTAGCTTTTTTAGTTATATATGCCAGTCATTTTAAGAATTATATAACTTTTTTGAAACATATTGAACTAGCTGACCACATAATACCTTGCAGTAGTCTGTTCCCGAGATTAACATATCAAGAAACAATATTTATGTGTTTCTGATGCATGTAACAATTAAGTGCTTTCAAGGTCAACAATACTCTAGCACTTAATCCCCCAAATTTTCCATTTTTTCTAGTATACCTCATATGGGATGGTGAAATGGCAGAGAAAGAAGGTGTCAGAAAACTATCGAATATGGAAAGATTCTCAACTGATCTTTTTGCTGCAGCATTCTGCCTTTCTGTTTCAATCCTACTGTAGTCATGACTAGAAATAGGAAACACTAAATTATTCAAGGGTTCTGCATCATCTTTTGCTAAGCACATCTGAAAGAAGCGCTAGTGTCCTCCCACAAAAGGTTTGGTGACATTACAGACCATTAGATAGAGGAAATGAAGCAAGTGAATATGATGATGAGAAGAAATATTATCTGTATCACATGAGCTTTTAAGAGGGAATATAATTAGAAAAATCAATGAAGAATTAGGAGAAAAACATACAGTTTTAGAACTTACTGATCTTCTTTGTCTTAAGATAGCAGCTTCTGCTGGATGATTGAATCTAAACTTATGAGACTTGCCAAGGACAACAAGGGCCCCTGTGAACAAAAATCAATTAGAAATCTGCAGAGAAATAATTAATCAAACAGCTGGTCCCTAGAATGTTAGCAGATTACAAATGTTACAAATTACTACAGAGTAATACATTAAAAAAAAACCAAAACCAACAAAACTTGCTGACCATCACAGAGCAGAAAACTACTTTTAAAATCTTCTACCGTGGAACACTTTGAAACTAAAGAGTTATCTTTCTGCAATGATAGCATCCACACAAATTATTCTTGGAGATCTCTGCGTACTCGGCACATCAGTATATTCCCTGCTAATACTAAAGACCAGCACAACTTCATATCATAAACATAGCCAACCCACTGCTGGAAACTTGCTTTTACACTTGCTTTTACACTGCAAGTTCCCAGAAATTGTTTGGGTTTTCTTTATATTTTCAGGCTGTTTAAAAAAAAAAATAATGGGAGCTTATTTAATCTGAGCTTATTCACCATAGCCTGTGACTCAGTGGCTAGTACCCTCCACCTAGACACACTATGAAAAAGTTGAAGGTCATTTCAACCATATTACATAAAGGCATCAGTGGTCAGCTGGCCTAGAACCAGCATCCACTAATGTCCACAATAGTGCTTCTGACTACAGGTCTTCCCTTTTCAGAAGCCTACAGACTACTGCTGCCAAAAGGAATATCATCCCATATGTCTTTGTTTTACTTTCTGTGGAGTACTTAATTGATTTGTCCCAGTCCAGAAGCTCTAGCCATGGATCAAAACTATATAGGTAGGAAACTGAAAGATGTATTTCTTAGATCTGCATGAGTTCCATAAATTCTTGTCTCTAAACTTCAGAGATAAGCTGATTATAATGCAGCATTTACAGAAAAAGCAAGCCTTACCTTGTGAGAGACGACATGATCCAGTGACTTCACATCCATTCACAGTGCAGTGCGCGCCCTGAACTGGTCGCAGTGTCACAATCCCACAGTTGTTGTCTATTGTACAATGATCTCTTTCAATCCACCTTCCCTGCAAAACTACAATGTAAAGATTTGTTTTATCACACCTGTTTAAGGGGATGTGTTTGCACTGTTTTCCTCAGAATTAAATAACATACACTGTTTGACACTATGACTGCATACTTCATACCTCAGAGAACAAGACACATCGTGTGTAGACCAAAGAGATAAAAATCTTTTTTGATTGATAGTCAACTACCTAATAATCACAGAAAAAACTTACTTGATTGAAAACAGTGAGACTGTTCTTTTAAAGTATCTCTGGTTCTGGAAAACTATACACTAGTTTCTGACTTGTGCACTGATGTGTAAATTATTCTGTTAGGCTGAATATTCATATTGCTATTATGTGATTTATTGTTTATACTTTACTAACCTACTGGCAGAAAATAATCAAGCTGAACCAAACTTAGGAGAATGAACCAAAGCTGAGATCCCACAAAGTTTCCAATTTCACTACAAAGTTTCAACTCTCTATCCTTAAGTATAACTCTTGAGATTGACAATTAAAATTAAAAGCAGAAATTAAATTCAATAAAAATATTCTGAATAATTTGGATTTTATATCTAAAGTACTCTTCCCAAGTAGGGGTGAAAAGTATAACTCTTGAGATTGACAATTTTGTGCCACTAGTTTAGGATAGAACATATCAAGATTTCCATGTTGGATAAGATATTTTTAAACCCCAGAGTAGGATCTCACGAGTGAGAAGGAAATCTGTAGAGATCTCAGTTAGGTTAAAACTATCGACTTTCTGACCTCATTAAAAAAAAATAACTAAAAGATTTTAGACAACAGCAGCTATTCTCTCCTACTTACCTTCTTCTATAAAGAAAGCTGACAAACAGAAACATTACATAGCTATTACACATGACAAATATAAATCTTTTTGACCTGACCTTATAGTAAAATAATTTGTAATATCATTCTCTTACCAATGTCTTGATCTTGATCTGAATCACTTCTTCCAATTTTGGTTGTTCCTTCCTAAAAGTAAGAAAATAATGAATTGAAAAGTTGGTTACTGAAATTATATAATAATTTAAAAAGCTTTGGTACTGCCTCTGATACAGCAAATACCTGAAATAAATTACTGCTAAATGACAGAAATGTTTAGAGCAAACTATCTACCACATACTTCAGCCTGCTGTTCTCCATAGCAATGCAACTACTGCCAATCACAGAATGATATAGGGTTAGAAGGGCTCTGGAGATCATCTAATCCAACCCCCCTGCCAAAGCAGGTCCACCTAATGCAGGTTCAAGCCATTAATGATCACAAGGTTTTTCTGCGCTGCTGGGCCAGGGTCTGCTAATTTTCCTGAATTAACTGTTGCAGTTTGCCCTGGTACTGCCCAAGGCTTTGAATTTTGCCTCTGTGGCAATTGCATATCTGATGTGCCCAAGTGCAATGTATATTTCAGTCACAGAATCACAGAATGATATAGGGTTGGAAGGGACCTCTGGAGATCATCTAGTACAACCCCCCTGCCATAGCAGGTCCACCTATTGCAGGTTTCATAGGAAAGAGTCTAGGCCGGTTTTGAATGTCTCCAGAGGCAGAGACTCCACCACTTTCTTTGGGCAGCCTTTTCCAGTGCTCTGCCACCCTCAAAGTAAAGAAGTTCCTCCTTATGTTTAAATGGAACGACTTATGTTCAAGTTTGTGCCACTTTCTTCTTGTCCCGTCACAGAGCACCACTGAAAAATGACTGGCCGCATCTTCTTGACACCCACCCTTTAAGTATTTGTAGGTGTTGATCAGATCCCACCTTAGTCTTCTCTTCTCCAGACTAAAAAGACACAAGTCCCTCAGCCTTTCCTCTTAAAAGAGAGATGCTCCAGGCCCCTAATCACCTTTGTAGTCCTCTGCTGTACGCTCTCCAGCAGTTCCATGTCCTTGAACTGGGGAGCCCAGAACTGGACACAGTACTCCAGATGGGCCCTCACCAGGGCAGGATAACCTCCCTTGACCTGCTGGGCACACTCTTCTTGATGCGCCTCACGATGCCACTGGCCTTTTTGGCCACAAGGGCACGTTGCTGGCTCATGGTCATCCTATCGTCCACTAGGACTCCCAGGTCTTTTTCCTCAGAGCTGCTCTCCAGCAGGTCAGCCCCCAGCCTGTACTGTACTCCTCCCCAGAGACAGCACCCTACACTTGCCCTTGTTGAATTCCATCAGGTTCCTCTCTGCCCAACTTTCCAGCCTGTCCAGCTCTGAAGGGACACTATACTTGATTATTATAAACCAATTAGGGAATGCACTTTAAAACAACTTCAGTGGCAAATCTTTCAGTCATATTAAAAATAGTTACGGTCTTTGAACTACTTGATATTTGGATTCTAATTGGAATAAATTGAATATGCTTCCTGCTCCACAAGGAAGATGAAGCAAGAAGTAGTAATCAGAAGCATGAAGACAGAGGAAAGGGAAGCTGTGCACTGCTGTAAAAAGATGCAGTTATGGGTAATTATGGGTAAATCACAGTGGGTTTGTGTGTTGGAGGGAAAGGCAATGATTATCATTCAGTTCCTTGCAGAGCTCATCTTTCTGAACCTGCTAACAAAGCCCTTTGCTACAAGCCCTGCTGAGACTCCTTTGCTGGAGAGGTTGAAAGATGGATTGTGCCCAGTGCCCCTGCCTTAGAGGGGCACTGGGCACAATTATTATCAAGTTACATGTCAGCTTAACATTCAGTAGACTCAGTCACAAAATATCTACCTGGCTTGGCTACAACTTAGAAATTACGATCTGTATAGCCTTTGACTAACCTCACACCATCGAGTAAGTTAGCAACATGTATTCTATACCAAGAGAAGTAAATCAATTCCTAAAAGACCTCTTTATCAATTATATTCTTGACTAAGCAAAGACATAGTTATTCTAATTCCAAAAGAAACCTTTTTCCAATGTGCTGAAATAACTCTCTGGTAACACAATTCAATTCAGGAAACTTTATTACAGCACTAATGGTTCATGAAATTCACAATAGCATCCCAGTTAGTGGAGTGATTCTGGGCGAGTTTAAGTACAACCAAAATTTGCAGCTGAGAGTACAGACAGGATACAAGCAAACTAACTCAAAGAAGAAAACAAACCAAACAGAGCCACGATGTAGGCCAGACGCACATTGATTTCATTTCTTCAAATGCCATTACTGAGCTAATAATTTAAATATTTTAACTCTTTCCTGATTTAATATTGAGTCTTCTACCTTAAAAAATGAAAGACATGCTTCAGACAAAACGATCACACAACTTTACCTTAACATATCAAGATACATCTTCACATCTCTTCAAGTGCTGTGATATTGTTATTCTTCTGGCAGTGTTTCCTGTCTAAGGGTAGAACTCCCGAGTCATATTATAGAACCATAAAGGCTGAGACTGCTTTCACCCTTCAGTTTTGGGAGTATTCCAACTTTCAAAAATAGTTTGTGAAGTACAACTTTTTCTAAAACAATATAATAGAAACTCCCATATTTTTAAGCTACACTAAAGGTCAGTTATAAGGAAAACATGTATTTTTGTTAATGAAAGCCAGAAAAGGAGAACAGAACCTAAGAAAGAAAGGCTATTTAGTCATAGGCACAGCATTGATTAGTGCAATTAATACTATGGAATATCAAGAGACTGAAAGAGTAATGCAATGTTTATTCTACATGATCTGAAAACTGCTGCTGTGACCTCTCTCTAGAACTCCAAATGCAACGTGCCGCTTTATGTTGAAACCCTAATATGCAAGGAACCACTAATGTTTTACCTTCTTGCTGTTCAGATGAAGGTAATAGACACCAGAGTCTAAAAGATGCAAAGCACAATGAAAAGAAAAGGCAGCATCTAGAAGCAAAGAAAGAGGGGACAAAGATGTTAATGTGACGGAGACACTAATGATATCAGAAGGTGACCCTTCAAACTAGGCTTCTTTGTTAAAATGAGTATCTTTAAATTACTTTCTGTGTTGTCAAAATTAGTATGTGGAAATATTTGCTGTTTCCAAAATGACACATAATAGAAAAAACATTTAAGTATACGAGACTAATTAAAATCTGGATAGCATGTCTGATATACTTCAGGCACCATCCTTTGTTTGCACAGGCACAGGAACACACACCTGCCCTCATGCTTTGTGGATAAACCACTAACACCTAATTTGAGTATTTTGCTTTGCTTATTACACATAACCAAATAGTTTGCACATGATTTCATAAAAGGGCAAATTATTATTCCATACATGAGTTATTCTCCTCCATTTTCACTTATCTTTTTTCTGCTTTTTTTCCCTGTTACCTGTGTCTTGTGGGCTATGGACTTTTCTTTTTGTAACGACACCTTAACCACTCTCAATTTCCAAAGAAAACAAATGTTTTCAAATTCAAAGCAAAAATAAGACAAGTGACAGTATCTCACCCTGAGATGATACAGCACCACTCCTGTGCTAAGGATATCATCATCCATGGCCATTAGATGAGGTAAACTAGAATCTATTGTTACTCCAGCTTTTTCTTTGTTGATGTCCACACTGTATTCTTCCATGATGGCTTTTCTGTCTGTCCATTTACTTGTCCAGTCTTTGGTCAATTGTTCAATCTTAAAGAACAGGAGGGGAAACTGTTTCACTTACTAAACAGGTTAATTTTTTACATACATAAATTTCTTCAGAAAGAACATGATTTTTTCCAGTTACTGGACACAAAATTCTTTCACTACTTGCAATGCAGGAGTATTTCTAATTGCAGTACATTTCTGTGACAACAGAAAACATCAGGTAAAAACTGTGCTACCGCCAAGGAAAGCAAGTTTAATCTATTGAAGACTCATTCCTAAAAATGCCAGAATAGGATCATGCTAACTAGTTATTTTGCATGTCTTTAAGCAGAACTTAAGATTTCCAAAACCTTTTCAGGTCACCTGTGATCAAATTTTCTTAATAATTTGGTGACTGCACAATATTTTCCTTTGAACAAATTGGAGGAGTTGAATCTTAGAAGAGAGAGGCTGTGTATAATGAGTTACTGTGACACATCGAGACAGCTTTTAAACAAGTAGATTTTTTCAGACTTAGAGATACACAATGGACAGTATCCCATTAAGGAAACAAGACTTTCATCACAAATTGGTAGAGAGCACCCAACATGCATTATGGATGGCAATTTCCTGCATATTCAGAGCAAACAGGAAAGGAGTAGGACCAAAACATTTTCACTGTGGTTTCAGAACTATGACAATGCTATCCCCCCCCAAGTCCAGTGAAACAGGAGAGTTATAGCATCCTACAGATCATACACACCTTCATTTCATTCTGAAGAACCAGCTCAGTCAGGTTTCCATCCCTGTCATCGCTCCAAGAAGGACTGGAATTCCTCTGTACAAACAACAGCCACCAAGATCGATATGTTAGTTTCCTTACTCACAACTGGCAGGCATGTTCTTTCACTCTCCAGGGTTTCAAAGGGATGAACTCAGGAAAAGGAAAGATAAAGTACACAGACATTTGGTACTGCCTTCTACTAGCATCTACGTTACACCTCTCCAGCTATTGCATGCAAGTTTCTGTGAAGAACTGGTGAAAGGGCATTAACAGAGAGATGCTCCTGCGTAAAGAAATCCTGGACTGTAGTTCCAGACTCTCCCAGCAAAACATGCTCTCCATGGCATGGAAAACTAAGACACTATTGTTATTCCAAAGAAGAAAAACACGAAGTGTCAGATGTATTGTGAGGCTCTTAGATGTTCACAACTTCTTTTGAGGGACAGTGTGTGCAGGCAGGCTGAAACCTCCAACATACTGTTGAGGTCTACTACGTCACTTTTTTGGGAAAGGGGATTGTAACAAGTCTGGCAGGAAAAATACCTTAATGATTAATATTTTGTACTGTCTTGGTGCTTCTATACCCCTACAAATAAAATATTTCTATTTCATGGTATTTCTTGACAACAACCCATCTGATTCCATGAAAGACAGGAAAGAAAATCCTTTCTAATCACTACACAACTCTTATACTTCAGGATTATCAATATAATGCCAGAAAAAGTAGAAATTATAGAAACACAGTTAGCCTTATAATCTTTGTTAAATCACTAAGAGAACAGTTTAATTTCCCTCTAGTTACAATAAACATGGAAAGATAAACATGTAAGACAGAAGTAAACTACTGTAGCTACCTATAGCACCATTAGAGTTCTAGTTGGGAAGTGCTCCTACCTACCAGTTCAAAGCTCATCAGCATAGTCTTCAACCTATCAATTTCTTCTCGCAGTTCTCTGATCAGTTTTACATTTGCATCCTGAAACATTGAGACACAGATATTGGAAAAACCATTCTTTAAAAAAAATCTAGCTAAAGAAATCAAGGCAGAATTTTTCCAAGAGTCAGGAGAAGAGAAGAACAGGCACCCTCACAGCCATACTCCTTATTCCACTCTGCCAGGCCTCTGGGATGTGCTGCTTAGGTGTAGGTAAACCCCATGTTTAATAGGGTCTCTTTTCCCATAAACTTTGTTCCACCTTTTTTCTGAACATAGACCTACCATAGTATTTGTTCCCATTATGACAATAGCTGGATACATCACTACTTTTATGGATTTACCATCAAAATAGTCCCATTGGTTCAGAAAAATGCTGCTATTTCTGCCATGCAGAGACCATCGAGCTAGAGGAGACGGTCAGAATGTCACCAACCATGGTCCTAAAATCCTTTGCAGCTGATACAAAAGGCATTTCCCACCTGCTTGTGTGGAGACATTTATCTTACTTCCAGAGTAAGCATCTCTGCACAGGCAGTTTCTAGAAACCACTTTTGCAGAGAGTTCAGAGAAACTCAAGAGTCAACTTTCTCTGGGCTGCCAGTGACACTTTGGCTCAGGTCAGGGGAAGAAGGCAGTGAGCTGAAAGGATAGAGCTAATGGTCAAGCACAGATTGTGTAAGATGGTGGTGGGCACACAAGTTGGGTGGCTGAGAGGCTGTATGTAACAAGAGGCCAACACAGGAGGACATATATATGATAAGAATTTAAAGAGAGAGATGATTGAAACCCAGTGCAAAGAGATGAAGAATAAAAAATAGGTGTGAAATTCTAAATGGTTCAAGCTGCAGAGGATCAAGGAAATTATTTCTGTAATATCGAGGGTCCTACTTAGCTCTCATTAACATGGGAAAAAGAGGTATGAATTTTATTCAGAGAGCAGATATACTGAATAAACCTTAAATAATACTCAACAATGGAACAAGAATGAAAAGCAGAACTCATGGCCTCACCTCATTCACTCTGGGCTTGTTAATGATATTTTTGGCATTTGAAGCATATCTCAAGGTACTCATGGTCTCGTTGTAGCTGGAGCTGGCAGGAGAGATAGCTACAGACAGAAAACAAGTAGAAAAAAACCACTATTTTAAAAAGTAATCCACTTAACCCATCACTTTTCTAAAAGGTGGATTTTTTAAAATCTTGTTTCTTTAAAATACAAAACCAGAAACATCGTTAGGGATATTTCATCATGCTCACAGACAGTGACTTCTCAAGACTGTATCTATAAATAAGTCACTTTAAAGCAAAGGTAGGACCTTGGAAAGACTCTTAAATGTAACGTGCACAATTAGCATGCCTTTTCATTTTCTTGAGTATTCTATGAGGCATTTATGAAAATCTTTACAAGGACAGATGGTATGTGGTATAGCTGTCTTCTCACTGCAATAGACATGTATTTTAAGGAGGTAATACATTCCAAATTGTTAACAATGAATAGAAACAAAACTCACTGGCAATCATAATGGTCTTGGAGTTGCCCCCCAGACTGTCCTTCAGAAGCCAGGTAAGGATGGAGTCACGGTATGGGATGTAAGCCGGTCGCCTGGTCCCACTGACACTGCCTGTGGAAGGACTGTCCACATGGCTGCTCTCCCCTTCGCTTGTTATGGTATTTATGCTCTGGCAGCTGCTGAACATCTGTGAATTTTGTGCTGAAGGAGAAATACCACAAAGCTCAGGAAAAGGCTCATCTTTTCTTCTGTCATGACTATTTAATTTTCTTTGATGTTGTTACAGTTTATGAAGATGCCACAAAGCTATTCTGTTCAGCCTTTTGTTGCAAACATAGATAGAATCACAGAATCATTTATGTTGGAAGAGACCCTTGGGGTCATCAAGTCCAACCATCAGCCCTACTCTACAAGTTCTCCCCTACACCACATCCCTCAACACCACGTCCAATCTACTCTTAAACACAGTCAGGGATGGGGACTCCACCACCTCCCTGGGCAGTTGATTCCACTGACTGACCACTCTCTCTGTGAAAAATTTTTTCCTAATGTCCAGCCTAACCCTACCCTGCTGCAGCTTGCAGCCATTCCCTCTTGTTCTATCGTTAATTGCCCGTGAGAAGAGACCAGCACCAACCTCTCTACAATGCCCTTTCAAGCAGTTGTAGAGAGCAATGAGGTCTCCCCTCAGCCTCCTCTGCCTCAAACTAAACAATCCCAACTCCCTCAATCGATCCTCATAAGCCTTATTCTCCAGGCCTCTCACCAGCTTCGTTGCCCTCCTCTGTACGAGCTCCAGCACCTCAATATCTCTCTTGTGCTGAGGTGCCCAGAACTGGACACAATACTCAAGGTGTGGCCTCACCAGTGCTGAGTACAGGGGGATAAACAACACACAGTACATGGTGAGTGAGTCCTATGCTTTTATCACTACCTTTCAATATAAAGAACTACTGTGCTTACCTAGAGTGGAGATGACAATTCCAAGTGTAACTAATGACTTGTTAATATTGGCACCTTCAGTAATTCGATCTTTACAGTAACTGGGATCAGCTCTTTCACTGTAGCACACAAGCATGAAAAAGAAAATGCAAACAAAACAAAAATGTTGAATTATTAACATACAATCAATATGGTAAATATTATGTATTTTCCTGACATGCTAGAAAACAAAAATTGCAAGGTCTGTAATTCAAAAACCATATGCTTCAAATACTTTACATTGCACTCTGCTTCAGAAAGTCCAAACAACCATGAGACTAGGCTACTGGCACAAACTACTGTTAAAGACTCATCAAAACATGAATTCAAGCCTGAACTATACAACCCAATCATAGCAGGTCTGAATTAAAAAAGCCCCAAACATACATTTCACAGCTCTGCAATAATAGACTGTCTCAGTGCAAAAGTCTGTATTTGCCCTCAATGCTACTCTCTCTGCTCAGACGTGCATGATTTACATTTTTGAGAAAGAAAAACATCCTGTTCTCTTAACTGTTCTGTAATTCTTCAGCACAACTTCCATCTTTCTGTTCTCTGGTCATATCCAGCATAACCACGTGTTCCTCACTGAAATGCATAGCTAAGACTTAGGAACTTTGGGAAAATGAAAAACATATGCAGTGACACGACTGTTTTCTCCCACCCATGCTAGGTAGCCATGAGGAGTACATTCCTTCCCCCCCCTTTTCATTGTCAGATTTGGTAATTCCATCAACATCTACTAGGCAAGTCAGTTAATAAGAACACAGGGTTGAATGGAATTAGCTTAAAATTATGCAACAGCACAGCATTGGATCTGAGGACCCAGGAATTGCCATCCTCAATGAAATCCAATACCCAACACAGAAGAACAAATGACAGAGACAATATTAGCTCCATATTCCTTCTTACTACATACAAAAGTCAGGCTGTTAGTTTAATGAAGCTTTAAAATATTAAATTTCATCTTTTAAGGCAGTATTACCAGCATCTTCAGAGAAAATTACCTTTTTGACCCTCAGTATATTATTACCTGCCTGCAAGGTCCACTAAGTTGATCTTGCTTGCAATTTCAGATGGGAGATTGTTCTCCAATATAGCCTGAAGAGAAATATGTAAATAAGGAAGATTATTCCTCTTAATTAATCAATAAAATAGATGTGCTCTTTTGTTTGAAATTGAGTTGTACACATGACTGTCTCACTGCCTTTCTTTGTGACCTCGAATCACTATGTTCAAACTGCTAACTCACCAGCTTTCTCACCAGACAGAGAAACTACCATCTCAGGCCGATTTCCTCTTGAAAAAGCCCCTTACTGCCTAGTGACTGTGAAAGGCTTTTCTGTAGATCTTGCAGAGCTATTTTCCACTAATCTATTCCAAAGGTCTTTTGTGAAACTACTGAAAAATGCCCTGAAATGTTCTGTGATTACAGGATGTTAGAAATGTGAGATAGAAAAGGTCTATTGGATCACTGAAAGACTTCCCTGCCAGAGAAGGATATAATTCCTCTGGAGAAAGGGTGCATTGTCTCTGGAAAAGTACTGGAAGCCAAATGCTAAAGAGATGAGCACATCTGAAAAGCTGGACAGACACAAAATTTTGGTGTTAAACCAATGCTATACTTCAATTAAGGATCCTAAACAAGCATGACAAAACATAACTTCAAACATATTCACACAAAATCTTCACAGCATTTCAAAGAGCTGATTAAAACTCTAAACATTTCTTTTTACAGTGAGTCTTTGGCATCCGTTGTGTTAAGCTTGCATAAAGGAACAAGAATACTGCAGTAAACACTCAACACATCAGGCAGCCTAGGAACTGTAACACATCTGCGGTGTGATCCAAAGGAAGTAACAGTTTCCACCGAGGTTATCACGAACAGCACAAAACAGTGACAAGTAAACAATGCACAACACATCGAACAATGCTTTTTGAGAGAGAAGAGAAAAGGAAGTTGGATTATTTTTAACTAACCTGAGTGTAGTGGATAGTGAAGATAGCATGGGATCTGCTGCTGGCATTGTGAATATGTGTAGCTGCTGTGATTCTAGAGAGAACAAACCATTCGGTTACAAAGACTTATTTCCTTACATTCAGGGGAAGCAAAAATAGCAAATACAGCAGATAAATTTAAGCAGAACAATGTGAAATTTGTGAATGTGAAAATGTGAATATGGCAGGACCTGATCACAGAGTGTTTGGCAGAGGACCTGGAAGGGCAGAAATTGAGAGTCAGTTAGAGCTGCTTTTGTCCACCAGCAGCACTGAGTGCAGTACCTTACTGCAGCCTTACAGCACAGGTGTAAGGTGTTGCATAAGGGTAGAAGAAAGCAGAGAAGTACAACCAGCAACTGCATTGTACAGCTCACCCCCAACACCACTGAATGTACTGGCCTGGTAAATTTCCTTCATATTGTTCTCATTTTTATTCTTTGTACTTCAAAGAATACTTGAAGTACTTCTTTGTACTTCAAAGGGTCTAAAAAGCTTTATATACTCCTAAGGCTCCCTCCTGTCACAGGGCTGATAGTATAGTTTTACACTGTTAGGGGAGTCCAATGAGATTAGCTAGTCTACCTGTATGAGTACCAATTAATACAGTAATTCACTCGTGGTAGCACTTGCTTGTCTTTGCCATGTGGACAGATGGGTCATCTGTCTCTAGCCCTGTGACCCACTGCACTCTGGCTAGCAGGTATCAGGCACAGAAGGAGGAGCAGCAGTGGCACTCTGCACTGTCTCTGTAACACAAACTTTCGGAATTCTACTTTCTTTGCTGCTGTTTCGATTAGACAAACCCAAAGAAAGCAGGGTTTCACCTAGGGCAGAAGCCAGGTCACCCTTTTCCACTCTTTTAGCGTTCCTTGGCTCTACATGCAGCATTCAGCATTGGTTTTGCCAAGCTTACTCTCAACAACAACAGCAATTTTAGTAGTGCAGACAAGGACTGTGGAACTGCATTTTTGGTTAGGAGCCCAGCTGTCGGAGTGCACTCAAGAGCCACAGCTGTGTGTACACCCTTGAGCACCTGCTGCTGCTGACCAAAGGACTCCAGGATTCCCCTCTCTATTGCTCTCTGCTTCCAACACTTCCTCAGCTAGGCGAGCAAGCACTGCCAAGAGCCACAGGCAGTCTAGCACATCCTGGCTATAAGCTGAGGAAGCAAAACATGAACTAGTCTCCAGACGCTGGAGGAGGAAGACAAACAATTAGGTAAAGGGCAGAAGACAAAACAGCTCTACAGTGGCCAGAGAACATAAGGAAACAGCACTGAAATTTATGTGAAATTTATAAAGAAATAGAGAAATAGAACGTGCCTCCGGGTTTCGAGAAGGAAGTGTTTGTACTCGCTTCTCACCTCTGACAATATCCAGGATAACTGGAGGGCAAGCTCACACCTCAACTACTCACAACACACCGGCATTTTTATAGGAGAATGTATGTATTAGCTTTTCATATATTCCAGTTCATTGTGCTGTATGGTTTAGTATTTTTAATGGTTCTAATATATTATCAAGATTTATTGGTTGCTTGGCTTTACAAAGCATCAGGGCTATATTTTTGGAAAAATTGACTTTCCTGCATTTCAAAAATTCTATTCTTGAGGCTGAATCTTTCAAAGAATCAAGAGAAACTAACAGAACAGCACTGAGAGTTACATCGAAAATAACAACTGCATATTGAAAATCATATTTGTTTATTTTAGAATGGATAGGTAAAGCCAGAGGAAGCTGGAGATGGCCTGATAAAACCAACTGGTAGTAAAACCGCCCCCAGTAAACTCTGCTTGTTGTTAGTACAGGACCTGCTCTCTCCCTCATTAAAGACACCAGCCATGTTCGTGTCCCCTCCTAACTTTCCTGTATAGTCAGACCTGGATCCCTCGCATCCCATCTGCTCCTCTCTTGTCTCTAGCCATATGAGGCAATTGCAAACTGTTCCCCACCTTCTTTATCCCTCAGATCTTGCTGATGTTCTTTTTGCATCATTTACCAGACTGCAGATGTTTTAAATTAGTTTGTTTGCATTTACAATGTGCTAATAAATGCTCTGCAGAATATTTCATAAAAATAGCTTCATAAAAATAAGTTTTTGAAAAGTTACTCAGAAAAAGAAGTAGTTACTTGGTTTCATCCAAGTGATAAAGTTAGAAACTTCAGCATCTCAGAAACCTACACGCAAAGTATTGACCCTCTGATTTTGGTTTCTCTCCATCTTCTATTTCCTTAGCAACAAGATGAAGGTAGGATTACATTAACAGAAAGACTAAATTTTGTTGTTCTTTTGGAAAAAATCTCTTCTTACTGTAGAGTTGTACCTACTGATTGCTACAAGCAGAAGCAGCACGACTTAATCTTGCAGTATGTTCTGTTTTTGTGATAATACAGCTTAGGTTTTTTTAGTTTCCAGCATCAGTGATATGCTACAATCTTGATGCCTCTTACAATGAGACTTAATATCAGTTTTGGAACTGTGATTTATATTTGGAGGATCCTTTCAAATATAGCTCTTTTCCATCACTGTTATAGCAGTCGTATTGATAGCCAAGGCTCCCTGTTGAAAACTTTAAAAAAGTATCTAGACTAAGGAGAGCTGAAATCATTGGCTTCACTGGTGTGCCAGTTCCCACAGTTCTCATAGCACACATGCACAATTTGGACTAATAACTTTAAAAACATTAAACAAATAATTATAAAACAAATATTTTTAGAAATTAAGTACACTATCTTCTCAGCAGTTTTAAATCACTAAGTTATGCTAACAAGTTCGTTGAAAGCTATACAGTCTAGAGGGTCATGAGCAAGTGGAGGAGAAAACCAGAAGTTTGTTTACAGTAAAATGTTTTCCTGGCATGAATTTTTTAGCCCAGACAGATGGCTGAATGTTGTTGGTAAGTCAGCATGGGATCAGCCTTGAAAATACAACTTCATGAGAGCTTGTAGCTCTTATTGTGGATAATATGAGGATATGTAACGTCTTGTGTGCATGTCCTGTGCAGGATCAGCAACTCTGACATCTTGTCACAACAAACCACTGGCAACACGGTCAGTAAAGTAAACATTAATGACATCAACACATGGTGAAAGAAGTGTTAAATAAAGATGGAGCAGGTTTGTTTCAGAAAATACCTTTTAGCTATTCCTTCTTCTAGAAGATCTACAACTTGCTTGTAGTCTGTAACTAAATGTTGAGTCAATCCTGCCAAAGATTTAAAAAGAGTTAAAAGCATATTTCTCTGAGGAAGGTTTGGTCAGTTTACACTACAGTTTACCCAACATCGGGACCATAAGGACATTCTGATGGGCTGCCAGTCTGTTCTACAAGCAGTCTCTCAACTAGAGTAACTATTTTGTTTATTTAAAAGATATTTTCTTTTAAAAAAAAATAAATTAAAAAATTTCAATCCATCCTTCACATGCAGTGACATCAGTATAAAAAGTGCCTTGTACCTTTATAGTGCAGACCTTTTTCCAGCTTGTCTGCCAAGCAATGGTATATTAAACAATTTAACTGAAACTCCATAAGGAATTTTCAGCTACATCACTGCTACTAAATAGGTACAGGTCCTGTAATGAAGCTTTTTGCCATTGCCTCTGGATAATGGCTCTGCTCAGACAACTTACAGCATTAGAAATCAACCCTTGTGAATATTTACCATTTACTTAACTAGGCTTCAGCCTGGAACACTCAGAGTCCTCAATCTCTTTTCTCCCCAGGGGGTACCCAAGTAATGATTTCAAACATCTGGCCTTTGCATACCTTGTGCTTTCAGGTTTTGGGGGGCTCCATTTTTTTTTTTCTTTTGGTGTATTTTTTTTTTTAATTTGATTCTATTTTTAATGAGGGGAAAACCCCACTGAAAACAAATGAAAGAAATGGTGCATTGCAGAGCTGCTGTGCTGGAGTGGTAGTTGCGAGTAGCAGGGCCCCAGTGGAGGGCAGTCTGCTGCTGTGCTGCAGCTGCTCTGCCAGCCCCTTACAAAATGCAAATTCCAGCGGACACAAAATTAGCCTCAACGGGCTTGTATGTCACATAAATCCACATTAGAGTGCCTCGTCTGCATTTTATGGTGATGATTAGTTATCATTTGTACCGCAATGACTTCTAAAAGAGCACCTGAGTTGTGAAGCAGGAATTAGTCATAGAATACCTTGTAAAACACTCCTTTGCGGAATGTTTTATCTCAGAGCTACTTCCTCCCCTCACACTGATCTAGGCTTGGTTTGTTTTACTGAAGGCCATAGAAGTGTGGATGAAGGCAAAGTACTGAAAATTGTGATTAATTTGGATCAAATAATCAAATCTACTGCTAGAATGTAAGTCAAGATGAATATAAAATTCAACAGTACTGAAATTAGTACTTCTGACAGTTAGAGACAGTCTATCCTTATATGACAACAGCTTGCTTAACTTTAAATGAAAGCACAATCTAAGACAAAAATGGGAATTTATTTTAGTCCTCTAACAACTGATACACATGAAGAAAAAGACCCTTAACACCTTTAAAAGAAACCCGTAACTGTGGTGTGCATGCATGCACACTTGCACAGGCAAAATGTAAAGGATGATTTTCAAACAAAAGCATTTCTTCTGTTCTCCAGCGTCCATTTACAATACATTCATTCCAGAAGTCATCACATTTTCCATTTGAGAAAGAGGCCCATTATTTTTCCAACAGCCCTGGGATCTTCAAAGCTCAGAATATGGAAACTATTATTGTTTTCCCAGACCCTTTATTGGGGGGTTATTTAACTGAGTAAAAATCTAGTTATAAAATGGAGGCATGGAAGAAACTCTTACTTTTCTATAAGTACTAGACCAGTGAATCTAGCACAGCGTTCAAAATATTTAGTTTTTCGATAAGGTAAAAGAAATATTGTAAATGTTGTTTGAAAAGAAATGAGATAGTGTTCTGTTGGCTGCTGGAAAAAAAAAGGTCACTTTCAAGTCCCACAGAAAGATCAGAAACACTTGCCCGTCTAGAAATCTGCCTTGGAGTAAGAAAGGATCTCCCCCAGCAATCTGTCTCAGAGTAACAAAATAGATTGCATCATTTCCTGATTTAAGAGAGGCTGATTTCTTAACAGTGCAACCATCTGTGAGGGAGAAGTTTGAAACGATTCCAGCCCAAAGCACTAAAACACTTTCAGCATTTTAAAGGGTACAATCTCACAGCCTTTACGTAGAAAAATGATGGGTTGGAAACTATTCCAAATACTTAGTGTTCAGAGCTGGGACTTCCTGACTGGACTTGCAAAGGGAAAATGCATTGTTGAGAGCACCTAAGTGTCCTTAAAGGGGTTAAGTTTTCTGATTTTCCTCTGTCTGTTCCTCATCCAGTGCTAACTGTATTCTGGATATCATTGATACCAAGCACACAACTGACAAACTGATGGTACACCGGGGAACTCTTGATCAAAGTCAGCAAACCTTATAATTGCCAATGGCTTGCAAGAGGTATGATGCAAATGCAGATGCTAGTCCTTAACATACTGGATCTGTGGGAAATAATGGGAAAATTCTGAGCTTTGTTAACATTCAACGTTTTTCTCTCTCCCATAGAGCCAATTGCCTGGAAGGGGAATACAAATCAAGCTCTCCTTCCAGGAAGCTTGCTGGTAATTCTGATCTCAGCCACCTAGCTATTGGAAACAATATTCATGTGCTCAGATCCTGTGCAGAGAGCCTTCATATTAAACTGCAAAAGGCTACTTCAGTGTCTAGAAGACCCTAATTATACACATCGGTAATTGTTGATTGCAACAATATATTACTATGGTTGAGAAAGGCATTTTTTACCAGAGCTGTGAAACACTTCATTTTCTTGAATTTGATATTATTAAAATCAAGCTGACTGTATTTCTCACCTGCATTCAAAAGACCTCTGGACCTTTTCACCGCTGCTTATTTTTGATGTGAACTAATGAGCATAATTTCAAAAGGAGCTACATAATTATACCTTCTTTAGTAGTCCCTTACCCCAAAGACAAAAGGGTTGTCTCAAGTAAAGCAATCAAAAAACAATTCTTAATTAGGTAAACTGTATATATGCACATTTATTTATTAATATATAATTATATACACCCATGAAAAAAAATTAACTGTCATCTGACTGCTGCCCTAAGCCACTTACTCATCAGTCTAAAATCACTTCTGTTCACATGCTCTCACAGCAGCTTCCAGTTACACCCCATGATGCTTTCAGGAGAGAAATTACATCATTTTTCATGCATGTGATCAGTTTTTCTAAAAATGCGAATCACATCATTAAATATTTTTTTTTACAGCCATTAAGATAAAGATTTTGGGAGCCTGTTGCAAGACAAGAGAGGGAGAGAATCTTCTAAAATAAAGTATTCACACTGGATTTACAAATGTGGCCAAAGCTGGCAAATATTATTTAGGTTAATCTTTCTCCACAATCCTTTCCTCTTATTTTACAAAATCTAATCACTTGGGAACTTTTATGGGCTATTTCAGAACTCTAGCATAAAGCTGTTCCATTTAAAATTTTTAGTTGTGCCTAAGTATAAAACCTCATTCAAAAGCAGAAAAAATGTATAATAATTAAAGAAAAAAAAAATCAACCAAAGAAAAAAAAAACAAAACAAAAAACAGAACTGGAAAAGAAGTGACTGATTTGGCCTGGAAGTTCCAGTTGAAGACAAAATAGTGACAAAAGGCAAGCCAGCCCATTGGCAGAAGCTATAACTTCATTTTCTTTTAGAACAAGGAAAATCCATTATATGCAGCCAAGGAATCACTAGAGATATAAGGCCTGAGAGAAGGGATGGAAATTGCCAAGGAAGGAAGCAGTTTAAAGACCTTTTCTTGTGTGGTGAATGAGCAGCTGCTAAAAGAAAATAATTAGCAACTGTACTCCAACAACAACGAAGTTCTCCGATAACAAGCAGGTAAAAAGAGACTCTTGGAAAGACCTCAATAAAGGCCAAATGTCTATGAATCTGCTTTTCAAAGAATTATAAGTTTGCCATACTAATGAGACTATCAATTCGCCTATTTTCCAGCTCTCCTTAAACAGGATGCTGATGTGCTGGGAAAGCACAGCTGAAATA